>JAGTTH010005628.1:0-104670 GCA_022606485.1 Agraylea sexmaculata | reverse complement strand
AATCCCTCTTTGAAGTTGTTTGTTGTATTCAACAATTTGAAAGGCTTCAATAGAATAGTTAGAATATTTTGTAAGGCGAGTATGTTTATTGGTCTGATTGAAATGCGCGTAATTGGAGTTGAATAGAACGCAAACAAAATATAATATATAATATAATAATATAAATATAATAATGTGCTTGTTGTATAGTAGTAATGAATGGCGAGTAGTAGCAGAGCTGTGGTCTCAATGGATTGCGGTTATGAATGGTTCGACTTAGTCAATGGAGGAGGGGCCGTTTTATTCATCCATATTATATACGCATTCACATTAAGAACGACCGCTTAAACTAATTTTTAATATAAATTTACATGAACTTTTGGCGAGCATGGTTTCTGACAAAAAAGGATATTGGTATCTAAGAAAAACTTTAAAACCTTAGATATATTCAGTTCATAAATCCCAGGTTCAAAAAGGTAATATTTTTATAATCTAGCTAGCAGAAAAAAACTACATATTTCTAAGAAGCCTAAAATTTTAAGCTTATGGAAATAGTATAATAGTGAAATTATAACAATTTTATACAGATAAAACCAAATAGCAATATTAAGTAAAAAGCCTACTGATATTTAAGTGGTAAGTAATAAGGCAAAGTGTATCGAATTCAATTATTCCAGCTGTCAAACTGACAGTGACAGCTGGCATTCCCCACTTTGACAGATCCTTTACTCAAGAGTGACAGAACTATAGACACTATCGTGTATGCATGTTACTGAATACGACTGTCAATTACCCGAAACAAACAATCAATTAATTTAATAGCACAAACTTCTTCTCTGTGCCACGAGTGTTAGAATAATCTCAACGCCAACTGGAAATCCACAAACGCGTCTGATTGGTCGCAATCGTTATGACCTTCAAATTTACCTTTTATCTAACCACACCCGTGGGTTAGATAATATCAAGAAAATATTTATCAATTTGTTGCCAAGAAAATCTATAATTTTTTATCTCTTTTATATGAATTTATACTTTGTAATTGTTATTCCATCAGATAATAATTATCAAAAAAAAAACAATACTATTTCCTTTGCGCGTTTTCGAAGAAGGAGAGAAATCAACTGAATTCATCATGAATTTTCAAAGGAAAAAACAAACAGATTATAAATTATTTAATACATATATATCATAAGAATCCTCGTAACTATTACCCACTTATTTGTCAAATAAAAAAATTACACTTTTTTGTGTTCATGGTTGTAGTTCTCATCCCCTTGTCTAGTTTATTAATTTATTATTAGAGCTGCCTTGTGGCCCAGTGGTTAATTGTAACGGATTCGTGAGTGAGAATCCCGGGTTCGATTTATGGCACCGAAAAAAACAGTGTCACTTGTTATTGTAGCGTGTACATCTGAAGGACTCATTGCTGTATGGTGGCTTGGGAAACCATCTCCTCTATATTCTCCCTTAAAGGCCACGGTGGCCTGGTCAATCCCTTACAAAGGGACTTATGGGAAAGCGTCACTATATTTATTTATTATATAATTTCAGTATTCAGCTATCCGAATCGGTCCAGTTGTGAAGCGTGACGTGATGAAGGCTTCAGCGATGCTGGAGCATGAATCTCAGTATGCTGTGATCTTGGCCTTCGACGTGAAAGTGGAAAAGGACGCCCAGGAAATGGCAGACAGTGTAGGTGTGACCATCTTCCAGGCAGACATCATCTATCATCTCTTCGACAAGTTCATGGCACACAGAGAAGCCCTCAAACAACGCAAGAGGGAGGAATTCAAAAACATCGCTGTGTTCCCTTGCAAATTGAAGGTATTTATTTGTATTGTAATTTTTAGTTATTTCTTTATTCTACCGCTACTTTTAATTACAGATATTACCGCAGTACGTGTTCAATTCTCGTGACCCAATCGTAGTAGGGGTACAAATTGAAGCCGGTATCGTGAAAGAAGGGACCCCCATTTGTGTACCCAGTAAAGACGTAAGTTCACAAATATATGTTTACAATTAGTATTTTTTAAATAATTTTGAATTTGTATATAATCGATCATTAATTTATTTATATGGAATTATCAAATCTAACTTGTGTAATTGGGGATCATTTTATTTAAATATCCCCCTTGGTTATAAAAAATACACATAATAATAAATTCGAATTTTGGTTTTTTAGACACAACAACGTATTAATACATCGTCTGTCGGTGATCTTAACTATTACTAGTTACACAGGTTACCGACAGATCGGCTCTGCCCGACTAAATATAAAAATATTCTGAATACCCCTAGTGTTTTGAACCAAAATATATATTTTCTTTTCACCTTGTAAACTTTCAATACGTAGAAACGTTTTTATGATAATGAGCCATCGAAATAATAAATAAATTGGGTACCAATGCTTTCAAAACAAATAACAAGCAAAATTTCGCTGAAATTTATGTCGTAGAAAATATAGGGTGGTTTCAAAGTATTTTTTTATATATATACGCTCCAAGGGTCTTTTGAGAGGGTTTTACACAAATTTATATTTTAGAAACAATAACGTGTTAATTCATTGTCTTTCTGTGATATTAACTATTACTTGTTACACAGGTCACCGACTTAATAATCAGTATTTACCTTACAATACAGGAAATCAGAGTAAAACCTGAATCAAGACGATCGATCGGGGTTTTATTAGTAATATTCCCGATCTCTCAGTCGTAATAACCGATCAAAGAATTTTTTTTTTCAAAATAACGCTGGATATTTTGTCAATAAAAACGAATATTCTTGGTGAAACTTCTATTCAATCCAAAAAAACATTCATATACATAATTCTCATCATCGGTATGATGGGTGTTGTCCGTTAGTCAATTTATTTTTATTTAATATACCTTCTATATTAACCATAAATTTTAATGGAATGATATTTTTAACGATTTGTAGCTATTAAATAATAAATAGCCTATTCGAAATCCGGTTAATATCAGAGCATTCTATTGATTAAAAGATCGATAATATCGACTGCTCCAGCGTATAATATCATAAGTGCAAAAAAATCTGTGTGCTCTTAAGTCTTTATGGAACTGAGCCACATATTTAATCTGGTAACACTGCCTGTCACGTGTCACTCGGTTTAATTATTATTTATAATATATAACAATTTACGATAGAATACCTTTTAATGGCATGAAATGTGTAATAGATAATAGATGAATCGACATTAGTTGCCGCTCAAATAGGACAATTTTACTATTTCGAAAAAGTCCCACAGTTAAATAATAAACATTTTTTAAGTTTCATACATACAATATGTGGCTCAGTTCCATAATGGCTTAAGAGCACACAGAATTTTTTTGCACCTAAGATATTATACGCTGAAGCAGTCGATTTAATCCCCATGGTTTCTAAACGTCTCATATTATTGTATTGGGTAACACTGCCTGTCACATGTCACTCGGTTTAATTATTATTTATGAAATATAACAATTTACGATTAAATACCTTCTATTTATATAGACATGAAATGTGTTATAGATAATGGATGAATCTACATTAGTTGCCGGTCAAATAGGACTATTTTACTATTTCGAAAAAGTCCCATTTAATAGGTTAAATAATGATTGAAAAGCAACATTTTTTGACTTTTTATACATACAATATGTGACTCAGTTCCATAGACACACAGATTTTTTTTGCATTTACGATATTATACGCTGGAGCAAGCGATATGTCACCGTGCTCGCCTCAATGTGTAGACAAATCAATGTTTTAGTACTGGAGGACTGCACTATTTATAATTAATTGATTTAATATTATTATTAATATAAATATAATAGTATATCTAAGGACAAGTGTACTGTTGTTATATGTATTGTAGAAGTGGCTCACTAAACTGGTCGAGTTAACCGCCCTAACATCCGCCTCTTTTGCTGTCCACCTTACATTACTACTGTTACTATTTATATTATTATATCCAATTACGGACTATTAACACGTTCTTGTTGATTATTACACATCGTGTCTAATGTCCGCTAATCGTCGGCCACATCACACCTTACAGACTATTCATATTATAAATCAAATACCCACCTTTCTCCTTTCTGCTATTCATTCATACGAAAGTATTACCAATACATTGAAAAACTAGGAATTTTTACAAGAAAACTTAAACCACTTAAAGATATTTTAAGTCCATTTAACTTGTATAATCAAATGTATATATTTAAAAAAATATTGATCGTATTGATTACTTGATGGAATTCCATAATTATTTAAAGAAATAAGTATGTAATTTCCACTATATTTTTATTACAGTCTAAGCGCTCTCGACTACCAACATGTAGTAAAAACATAGTGGAAATTAATTTCTTTAAATAAGTATCTATTTACATTTATTTGTAGGTGAATTAGTTTGTATGACTACGTTAGATATCAGTAGATTTTATATTAAGTAAATTGGATTAAATATACCATTTGAACTAGTATATTTTAAATTATCGCCATGAAACTAATAAAATTCTACAAATCGTTTAAAGTATAACAAAATTGTAGACAATTTTAATAGTTTCAAAATAATTGATAGGTGATATAAATGAATCTAAAAAATACGTTTTTGAGTTGAATGTGTAATTTTGCACCTATTTCAAATGCTTATTTATAAATTTATTAAGGTACGTGCGTTGTATATTTTATTGATCCTAAAAAATATTTATGTGTTCATTAAAAAAAGCCAAACCTAGATGTTTACAGAAAGCTATTGTCATTTAATAATATTTATATTACAATAAAAAACTTTAATATTTTATAAAAAAAAAACGATTAGATCAGACATTACAACTGAATAATATAAAATCCCGATCGATCGTCTTGATCCAGGATTACTTTGATTTCCTGGATTGTAAGGTTAATAATGAGGTGATTATTAAGTTAGGTGAGTACTAAGTTCACTAACAGCCAATGAATGAACGTTGTGTATAAAAAAATAAAATTTATAAAAAGTCCTCCTTGAATACTGTAACATGATAGAGACTTTTTTATATAGTTATATAATATTTCTTTAATTTATATATAGTACATATATCACCAAATGAAGCTTATCAGAAAGTAATTTTAGTTTATCACTGATGATATTAATAATATTTTAAGTGATTTATAAATAAGTATTCTATATGAAGTGATCAATGCAATGCTGTTATCACGTAATGCATATTAACAACCAGTGTATCCCACATAATTGGGCATTCATGAGTTGTTAAGTTTAATTATCGCTACGTGGGTTCCTGTCTAAGATAACTTTGCAAATAGCATTCACGCACCGTACAGGACGTAGTGTGGCATTTGAAAAGGGATCAGTGGTACAATTGTTAGAAATTACAGGTAGGAGTATAAGGTGAATGCTCTTTCCATCCATCCAGTAAAATAGTGAACGTGGGCCAAAGTGAACGAAACACCCACCCACAACTTCACAACCTACATACATCATAATATTACACACACACACATTGTAGGCAGTTACTTTACACGTTTTCCTCTTTTCATCCCGTTATGGAATCCACTAAATCGGACCCATTATTCCACTCTCCCACAACCACCGCCACCAACCATTCAAATAACTCCATGTGGGTTGATTGAACATTTTTATAGAGATACTTTGTATATCTAATCACCACAAGTGCGTATAGATCCGCCATTCGAATATAAATAATAATATTATCTCTCCGAATCTGATTTGTTGGATACTGACCGCCTTCTGTATAAATTAACCCAATTCTGATTCCAAAGACGGTCATAATTTATTTCGTATCGAGTCGGTCGAATTCAAATTCCGGTAGCCGAAGCGATCCGTTTTTTTGTTATCTGTCTGGACACACAAATATAATATTAAATATATTACTTGGGGTTCCATTTTTTAATATTTATTTCGCAGTAATTTATTAACGAGTAGTAGTCTTCCTTTTAAATTTATTTATTTTGTTTTATATGGCGTGTCCCAATAAGAGTGCACTTTTTCATTTTGTTGGAGCAAATAAGACTTGTTCCGTTTAAGTATGGAATAAAATATACGCCAAATGGTTTTGATTAGAGATCATCACTCTTCTCATGAATTATAGATGTACATATTTCACCGAAAACGGTGTATTCTATTTTAGATTTAAGATTAGGAATTATGTTTAATTATGTTTATATAAACCCAAGATTTCACAAAAAAAATATACATATAGTGCAATTTATCAACTAGATTGTTTTTCATAATTATAACGCGTTATTATTTAGTACAGTACACCATTTTTTAACAATCAGAATACACATAACTGTCAAATTTCAATGCTTTTAAAAAAATTACACTAAATTTTAACATCACATTTGTAAAATTCAGAGCCCATTGTGCAAAAATAAGTTGTCATTTTTTATGTGA
Organism: Agraylea sexmaculata; assembly: GCA_022606485.1. Taxonomy (NCBI): domain Eukaryota; kingdom Metazoa; phylum Arthropoda; class Insecta; order Trichoptera; family Hydroptilidae; genus Agraylea; species Agraylea sexmaculata. The sequence goes on along the minus strand of JAGTTH010005628.1, from coordinate 98,282 downwards.
ATATTTGGTTGGTATTAGATTAATCTTATTTTTTTCATACCTGATTTGTGTTAATATGTTATTAGTATTTTTTTATTATTATTAAGAGAACACAGTCGTCTGGAATACCAGAGAACCTACATCTCTGATGGAGCTTTCTTTGAGGAGGTTTTTATACACACAACGTGTTAATTGTCTGTTGGTGATCTTAACTATTACTAGTTACACAGGTCACCGACTTAATAATCAGTATTTACCTTACAATACAGGAAAATCAGAGTAAACCTGGATCAAGGCGATCGATCGGGATTTTATGAATATTATTCCCGATCTCCCAGTCGTAATAACCGATCAAATCAATTTAAAAATTCTTGACTTGAGTGGGATTCGAACCTATAACCACAGTATTAGTAGCCATGCGTCTTATCCCCTGAGCTATGACGCTGGTATAATATTATTTTATATAATCAATCTTTATTTTTGTACACTATCGTAGGTGTATTTTAATTTATTCCTAACAAGTCTCGTTAGTCGGTATATTAACGTGAAAAAGATTATTACATAATAGGAAACCGATATGTATCAATTCGTCCACCTGACAAAATTACACTAGAGAGTTTTTTATTTTTTAAGCTAATTCAAGTCACGATTTTCATCAAATCGGGATTTTCTCGATATTAAGTTGGTAATAATATTATTTAATTTTTTTGTGATTACCGTCGTCTTGGTCCACTGGCTACCTGACGTTAGACTGTTAGAGACCTACAATCATCGACGACTTCCGTGGCAGGTGCTTCAATCCTCGACTCCATCATCATCATCACCGCAATCTCAGTCCTGTTTCCATCCTTAATTATATGTACACATCGCTCCACCGACTGGCTAACAAATCGTACCAAAAAAGACACAATATTCACCCCACAATTCGTGTAAATTACCACAATCACTGCCTCTCCCTAATTTACATCCAACCAATTGACGCACTCTTCTCGGAATCATTAAAACTTGTTTCCAGTACCATCAAATCTGTACCACATTTTTAAACTTACTCCTTGGTGTAATGTTTAAATTGGTTCATCGTATTACTTCTAATATATTTACGAACGAATCCTATTAGAATAGACTTACCATACTACATTATATGCTTAAAATGATGACATAATTAATACTAAAAAAAACAATAATACATATAAGTTGCCTTGTACCAAAGACTCTTAACCACTAAAATTATTTTCGACTTTAACAATAACATTACGAACAAAAGAGTCGATTTTCATAATAAGGTTAATATTCAACTCGATTTTGAAATAGGTGTTTTTTCTATATTTATGTACAACTAGGTAGAACACTTTCTGAATATTAAGAATTATCAATAAAAACCAAATGAAAACAATGATCTTAAGTTGTCTTTGATAATGGCCTACTCGTATAAGATGTGTTAATAGTGTTGACGTTTGTAACTTCCACAATATCTTATTTTTGAGATTATTAATTTTAAATACTACATATTGTCATACTTCGAAAATCGAAAGAGAAAAATTAAATATTGTAGAAGCTACATCAAATAAATTTCTTTAAATATATGATTTTTTTAAACCATACAAATTATTGACAAGCTTGATTTATTTATTTATTATATACATAATATGCAAATAATACTATATTTTCGGTTGATATAAATAAACATATTCTTTATTTTATCAATTTATAGTAGTGAATATACAACAGGTGCTTTTTTATGGCTGGGAAAGCATTTTATTTGTCGAAATGTTTTATAAGTTAACATTTCAAGTATTAAAGTATAAGTTCTTTGTCACCCCAAACCATACAAACAATGACCAAGGAATTTATTATAAAATAACAACATTTTGATATAATGATGATATGAGATGAGATGAGAAAAATAATATTTTTAAAAAATACGTTCTATTTAAATAATAACATTTATTCCTATTGTAGTTTATTTATACATATGAACAGGAAGTGTGGTTTATTTGTCCAAATCAAACGATGCCAAAAACTATCAATCTCACATATAGAGATGTGCGCATACAATTTAGAGCTATTTTTCATTTCGTCTTAAAATAGTAGTGTTGTCTTGTCTGGAATATCTCTTATTGCCGCCTACGACTCTTTTAAAAGTTTTTAGATATACTTTGTTCACTTTGCGACACTGTTTTTAGCCTCGATCCGTTATTATTTATAATGCCGAGTCTGTCCTGGTTAGGAATAAATTTTAAAATAGCTCAATGTCATAATTATTGACGCGACTAATCTTATGAGTGCCCGTTCAAAAATAGACTGTATATTTTCCAAATCTCATTGTGTAACTAATCGATTTTTTACGGGAAAAGGTGACGGAGGCGGTAGCGGTAGAACAACTTAACCGTGATATTTATAGAATACAGACGAGACTTTTTTTTACAAAAAATCCTCTTCGACAAATTTTATCATAAAACACCGATTGTGCTATTTCTGTATAAAGTTGGTAGTTTCGCACAAAATTCGCCATACTTCTTAATATTATTTTTAACCTAAATGTCTTATGAGACATTCAAGGCCAAGATTATCTTAATTGAAAGTATTAATGGTTTGTATGTTTAATATATAGAAATTAATTAAATTATAAGAATTTCAAACATCATTGACACAGATTTACGCTCTTAGTTAATCTTAAGATAGTTGAAGACACATTGTAGTGCATGTTTATATTTTTAACTACAAACGTCACAAACTCAAACAAACAAACTCGTCGATATATTTATTGTTCATGCATTTAATGAATTTTAAAAATATTCTTTGATTTTAATTAATAATCAATTATAGTAATACAATAAAAAAATGATATGGTATTTTTTATCAATGGACAAAAAACCGCACATTAAATTGACAAATAATTAGTTAATTTACTCATATTTTAATATACGTATCCATATTATGTTATCATGAAATTTTACATTAATGATGAAAACACAAATAAATATAAGAGGCATTTAAGAGAAATGCTTAAGTGGGATTTTCCTAATTGTTTGCCACTCATATTTTCTTCGTTTTTTACAAAGTATGCTTGTACGTTTTTCACCAAAAAAATTATATCCCATAGCCATGGGAAATTTTCTTGGCGAAATAATGTACTGCGGCATTTTTTGTCTATTATACGTTTGCATACATATGTTGTTAAGGAATTTTTTGAACAGCGTTTATTTTATTACATTTCGGGAGAGGAAATTAAAAAAATCAAATAATGTTTTCTGAGAAATAATTCCCCTACAAAATAAATAATAATGCGCTTTCGCTACGAATGTAAAAAGAGCTGTAAAAATATTTTTTAGTCCATAACTGCTTAAACTCAATGAGTTACTATCTGCATTATGCAATTAGCAATCAAATCTTACGATAAATGTTAAGGGCCAGTTTCTTCAAGTCATGTTAAATCGTTTGCTTTGTAAGATTGTACGAATCTCGTGTCATATACAAATATTTCGTTTCTTGAAGGCTTGTCAAAGGTATAGCCGAGTGGTTCCGATGTGTGTATCGCAAGCATTCAAGAGAACCGGGATACAGGCGACTCGAGCCGAAGCGACGCAAACGGCCCGATACTGAAATGGGGGGGGGGGGGTGGGGGGAATATAGCACGAGATTTACATCAACACCGGGATCTAGATTTTGGCAGCTGGTAGCTCGAGCTAAATCTTGAAGAAACGCATTTGGCGCACAAATCGTCGATTGACACTACTTGCTCGAGATTTAACACGACTTACGAATTGTGTATGAGGATCTTTTACTTTTTAATAGATACGTCAGTTAGGAGGTCAAAATTACATATAATAAGTCTTACATATAATTGAAATGTATTTCTGATAATTTTCACTTGGGATAATATTTAAACAATTTGTTGTGTAGGTTGTCGTGATGATGATTGTATTTGTTTCTCAATATACATGTATAGTTAAAGTAATGGGGAAAGGCTGTCGGCTCGGTATTTAATAGTGAATATTGACGGTCAAGTATAGTATTGATGTTTAAGTATTTGAAAGTGGGCTGTTCATCCTGTGGGCGCCCTGGGCCAGGCCCTGGTCTTCGTCCCCCGCACCACCTCCATTCTTGGACAGACCACCTTCCTTATATGCCAAACCACACCTCGTACGCCCCCTACGCCACTCCGTTTTTAGGATATTATTACTCGACAAGGGGTCACACATCAATACTATTTTGACAAAAATATTATTTCGACAACAACACATTTTATATATTTTGTGTATTACATGTTTTGTTAAAATAATAACAGCCTTTCTAACCATCAGATAATGAAGTTCCATAAACCCGAAGCCTGCATCATTAACGTCCGGTTTCTTCAAGTGGTGTTAAATCTCGAGCTAGTAGTGTCGGCGATTTATGCGTCAAATCAGCGTCTCCTAGAATAAAGCGGCAATTAACAGTGTTTAAACAAAAGTAATGATGAGCGACGTACACCTCCTTTCTAGGAGACTTTGGTCAAATACGTTTCTTCAAGATTTCGCTCGAGCTACCAACTGTCAAACTCCAGCTCACCGATATCCAAGTGTTATTTTTAAATCTCGTGCTATCCGCTCTATTCCAGTTTCGAACCAAACGCGTCGCTTCGAGTTTTCTGTATACATGTTCTCTTGAAGGCTTCGGATACAGATACACACATCGGAACCGGTCGGCAATAGCTTAGACAGGCGTTGAAGAAACGGAATATTTGTATATGACACGAGATTCGTACAATATTTTGCCACGATTTAACACCACTTATAGAAACCGTGCCTAACCTGATTGGGCTAAAGCGACTTGGTCAAAGGCCTGGCCAAATAGAACGAGAAATCCGTTCGCAGCGAATTGTCAATGGGTGGAAATACATGAAACTAAAGTGCGTGTGGAGTTCGCTGGCAGATTGTGCGCGCACCGGATTTTCATATATTTTCGCGAAGGGATTTCGCATTCTGTTTGACCGGGCCTTTAAAGGTTTTTTTTATCATGAATTTAATAATATTTGAAAGGAAAAAGAACATATCAAAACGTAATGTATGCAATATTATTTATTCTTATTATAAATAAATTAATATACAGTGGCCTGGCCAACCTCATACAATGAATCCCGCTACGGTATTTTTTTTAATTTAAATTATTAACGCAAATAAGTAAATCGCAACTGATTGAATTCTAATTGAAAATAATCCTCATAAGCAGTACTTTACAGTAAAAATCATCATCATCATTCTACTTTTCTCTCTCTTATGTCTTTGTTATGTTATGTTTGTAGAGACGAGCAAACTTTCTATCATAATATCGATTAGTTATATGATAATATGGTACCAATCACGATTGTTACTGAGTAATTTCGCCATTGGGCATGACTTAAGTTTGATATTTACTCTACAAAAATATATGTATGTTTGAATTCTCATACTCACAATTTTATGAAACTAGTAATTTTTCATCAACTAAATTTAATTTTTAATTACTGAATATGTATAATTATAAATATCTTGAATAGTAAAAATAATATATTTTCCTTCATTAATATGTCAATCTGCATTTAAAAAAGGTTGATTGAATGCAATCGGCTTGTATTCATATCCCGACTAATTGCACAACAATATTCCAGTTTTAACTTGATCTAACTGAAATGTTATTATACTGTCCATTATGATTATTTATTTCGATTCAATTCACAATATTAATATTCTATACCTACGTCGGGTTTCGCATTGATAAATCGTCATTGTGTTATGCTCGCTGTGACATTAATTACATTTTGATGTTAAATACCATCGTTATTGAATTTTTTCACACTTTGATTAATGTCCGATTGACAGCCCTGCTTCTGGTACGGTGAGAGAGAAAGGCGGCGCATAAATTAAGTTTTTACGTATTATTTTTCAATGAATAAGTTTTTCATTCACACAAATATGCTTGGGACAAGTATGGGCGGAGAGTGGGAGGGCTTCTTTACTCATTATCAATATTACCATATATACCTTATTACTATTATCCTACTTTACATATTATTAATATTATACTTCCGGTCGTATAATGCATAGAATCAAGGTTGTAAAGCAAGCGACGCGGTTATGTGGAGGTGTGGGAAGAATACCTGTGAATTCAATGGAATATTTCCTTTTGAAGTACACTAAATACCTTCGTTTGTGACGATTTTGTAATATACAACATGTTTTCATTTGAAACTTAAATGTTTTTTTTTAATTTATGTAATGCCAGTGCGATTATTAAAAAAATAATACTAAAACAATGTTTTTTTATAATAAAATAATTTATTACGACAGATTGAGAATCTTCGGTTTTATTAATGAGTGAATATATTTTGTCATTAGAGAAAAACAAAAACAACTTATGATGTCATCGCATTAGTTCAAGTTCAAATTGAATACGTCAACAAGGTACTGTTATTTACTTGCAATGTTCATAATGCATTTTGGTTGAAATTACGCTATACCGTACTTTGTTTACATCCTCAAACCAGGCGGTCAATCACCTAATAAGTAAATACGCAAGATTCTCAAACTTTTTAAAATAATAATTAAAATGTTTAACTAGCCGACTTGGACCATTAATGAAGTTGTGGTTGTGTTACATTTAATGTACCATTTTTTACATTTAATTATTTGAGTATCAATAAAAGAAATGTTGTATTTAACTATCTAATGTTTAAAACAAAATATTGGTCCATTTTGCAGTTATATGAGCTATACTTTCTTCTTTTTACAATGTGTGGGTGATTGTCGTTACCATTCCGGTTTCATTGAATAGAACCTTATCTCCGGTGAATTTAGCCAAAGGCTCTTATTTCTAGTACAAACTCATATAAATACTAAATTGCAAGGCTTTCAATGCAATCTATTGCTTATAAATGCCATCAATTGAAGACATTGGCGGAATAACAACAGATTTTCAAAATAATTAATTTAGTAGGCCATTATCAAAGACGACCGAATATAGCAACCGAAATATAGCAACCGAAAATATAGTATTATTTGCATATAATGTATAATAAATAAATAAATCATGTTTGTCAATAATTTGTATAATGGTTTATAAAATAATTGAACGTATTTTTTAAACATATTTTTAATATATGATTTTTCTCATCTCATATCATCATTATATAAAAATATGTTATTATTTTATAATAAATTCCTTGGTTTTTGTATGTATGGTTTGGGGAAACAATGAGCTTACTCTTTAATACTTAAAATGTTAACTTATAAAACATTTCGACAAATCAAATGCACAGCCATAAAAAAGCACGTGTTGTTCACTACTATACATTGATAAAATAAATGATAGGTTTCTTTATATCAACCGAAAATATTGTATTATTTCTTCTATAATATTTTATTTCTCTCTCTCAATTTTCCAAGGATGAATTTCCAACATGTAGTAGTTAAAAGTAAACTCTCCAAAATAATATACTGTGGAAGTTAAATCAAATAAATCTCTTTAATTATGGAATTCCACCCAGACATCAATAATATCAACAAATCTTATATGAGTAGGCCATTATCAAAGACGACTTAAGAGCATTTTTTTCGAAGTAGTTTTTATTGATAATTTATATTATTCCTACCTTGATGTACATTAATATCGTAAAAATCTACTCTTTTGTTCGTGTTAATGTTAGAATTAATGTCAAAAATAATTAGTGATTCAGAGTCATCCTTTATACTAGGCAACTCAATTTTATGTACCGACATGTTACAATGTAATTTTACAACTAAATCTAAACCGTACCTTTGGTTATAAAGCATAAAAATGTTTTCGGATATAACTCATTGAAAGATTAAATTGATTCTCCCCACTCAAATGTAAAAGTCCAGTAAACTTCATTCCGTTAAAATAAGAACATTTTCAAAATTATTTTATTGCATAGATTATATTATAAGTTACGTCAATATCAGTAGTAAAAACCTTTATTAAGCACACATTTCGCGTAAAACAGCCGATGAAATATTAAGATAATGACAATATTTAGTCTCTATTGAAAAATTATATTTAAAATTTGTTTGTAGAGCAAATTTCAAATTTTAAACTGGTGCAAAGGTGAACAAACTTACCGTAAATGTCTGATGCTGTCGTATTATAATTGATATGATATTATATTTTGCCGATGTGAAGTTATCTGACATCTTTCTAAAAACTCTATTTATCTGATAAAAAGTTTTATTTTAATATTGATCCGTTTATGTTTTTGGGGGAACTGAATTCGTGTCTTTAATTAAACTTAAAATTATCTACGAATAAGTAAGAGAATCTTCATGAAAAAATAATGGCATTTTTGGTTTAGTAAACTGAACCATGCCTTTTTTAATATACTAAATAGTGTCCTAAACGACCGAAGTGCCTTTCGTACTTGTTAATGATAATTTATATTGAAAAACTCTAATTTTCAAATGTATAAATTGTATTTAATATTAGTAATATACCGGATGAGGGGTTTACGCCTTTAAACCAGCCTCCAGCAAACTATCCTGCCTACTTTTTTATTATTCTTTACCTCTTCCCACCTGCACAACATCTTCAACTCTTTTATATTAATCCTCCATCTAATCACTTATAAATTGTTAGATGTAATTACTATAATTTCACTATTGATATTTTCATATAAGTCCATGAATAGTTATATCAAAATCCATTAGCCTTGTATTCGTGACCTTTTTGAAAAGTTATATAACTAAATCGCAAATAAAATTTCTTTGATAGTGAACTGTTATACGATATTCCATACACTCCGTCTCGTATTACAGTATTGAGTGCTTCTATCCTTTATGTCTGTATAGATGTTTGACCTTTAGTTATAAGGTCCAAAAATAGCAGCCTCACTTCTTCTCATAAGGTTTGTTGTTTGAGAAAATTTATTATTTTCCATCAATCGCCCACGAGTGGAAAGACTCTGTAAACACGTGTACCGTATTATTTGATATCAAATATTATACCGCAACAATTCAATGGTGAAAAAATCGCGTAGGTATTTTCTATTGTCAAGCTTGCGGTGGAAGTTTTTGATTTATTTTTGAGAAAAAAGTCCTATTCGGAGATTTCCCTTATAAAATTTGCTCCGATTCAAAGTATATTTTTATGGCGTTCCGCCTCATTATATGTATGTTATCTATTGGTGGTGATGATTTCAGGTTGTAAATAAATATTTTATATTTTTTTTACTGTTGGCTGAAGTATGCTATGAATGCAACTGTATATTATTTGCCTTAATCAGAGGTGACAACACCTGTTCGTAGCAGCCTTAACCCACAAACACTCGTTTCTTTTCATTATACACAAGACGTAGGCAGACAATTTAATATAAAAAATAAATACAGTCCTTCTCAGGTAAATGTGTATGTCTGGAATTTTTATTTTTTCCTTGGAGTAATTTTTAATTGATGTATTCCTCTAATTCTTATATAGAAAACTCTAGTGCAAATAACATGTGGGGTAAAAGACCCGCTACAATTTTGATTGCTCACCATCTTGTTTATGTGACGTTTAAATTGTGTTGTGTCGATGCCCTAATTTTATAATAGATAAATATACACCACGAGAACGAGCAGAAATAGTGACGAAACTCAGCTAAACGTCACATAACCAAAATGATAGCGGGACTTTTGCCCCACCCGTTATATATCAACTCAAAAGTTTATGAATACACCCTGAAGTTAATCTTATATTTTCGTTGGAATCTTACGTTAAAACCTACACAAATTTTCTCTATATTGTAGATAAATTACTAATTCGATTAATCTAGATTTTTGTCTCGTAGGTTAATTAATTAGTATACTTGAAATTATTTGACTATGGGATTGCTCACCAAATCATTCATTGCATTTTTTCGCCATTTAATTATTGTTAAATTTATTAATAATCAAACCTCGGGTAAAATGGTGAATTGCTGACAATTACAGAGCGGCTAACATTTTTAATACACATTATTTTTATTATTAGGTAAAATTTATTATTCTCTTTGAATCTTAAAACATGATAAATATACAATTTTTTAAATTTGCATTTAACTCTAATTTGTCCCATAAATATAACGTACTGTAGATGTATATCATATAATATTTTCTGTAAATATTAGAAGTTGAAATAAAATAATAAAGGAAATTATTCCAGAGAACAAATACGCCATTCGAGTACTTCATTACCTCCACTTGGACCAGCTATGTTTCTGATATGTAGTAGTTATTGAGTGAAATAACTTTTTATATTTTATTGAGTTGTTAATATTATTAATAATAATGTAATTATAAATATGTATCCAATTTAAAGAGTCGCCAATTTGAAACATGTTCTGTTTGGTAATAACGACTGTGTGATGAAAATCGTGGGCGATCTCGTTCCCAAGCGCTAATAAATATCTGTCCGCCATACATTACACTATTTATATTCTTTCTTTTAATAATTTCAGCGGCGAGTAGACAGGCTTTAGTGCCTGAAGGAATTTGAAGGTCTGCCATGTGTACGTTATTTATAATAATTATTTTCATTGATCACGTGAAGGGTTTCAACAGAGGATACCGGTTCTCACACTTGCATTACAAGTCTTCCGAATGGGTATACCTACAGTTTATAATCTTTTACACCAGATGTGATGCCATCTGCTGCAAGGTCTGCTTCTTCTTCAATCACCTTTCTTGGCCCATTCACATCGGAGCCCTCTTTTTGTGAATGAACCCAAACCCGTCTCACCTGCTTCTAATCTCTATCTACCGGTTTTTTATTTTTATAATAATTTGCTATTATTACGTTCATTTTTGTTTAAATTGAGGGACAAATGTTTAAGAAAAAATAATTCCAAATGCAGTCATATAATTATTCCATTTATTAGCACTCTCTTATGTTTATAGAGCAAATCTCAAATTTTAGACAAACGAAATAACTGTGATGGGTTACACTCAAACATATTACATATAATTAACTAGATTAATAGATAAGTCGCGTGGCTACAAATACTGTGATCTTGGGTTCTAATCCCTCTCAAGTAAAAATTTGATCGGTTATCTACTGGAAAATCGGAAATAATATTAATAAAATCCCGATCGATCGTCTTGATTTGAGTTTACAGATTTGAGTTATAGTAAATGTTAAGATCACCGACGGAAATTGAATTAACACATTGTTGTTTCTAAAATATTAAAATTATAAAAACTCTCTCAAAAGGAGGTATATATATATTTTATTATTATTGAAACCACCCTATATTGTCTGCGAATGCGCAGGGTTTTGCTTATTATTTAAAAAATATATTATTGTACTCCCTGTAGCCCCTCACAATCAATTATTATATTATAAGAATACACTTTATGACTACTTACACAATGTTTTTAAAATAAGTAGATTATCATCATAATGTCGAAAATCCCATTTTTTTTTTCGTTTAATGGAATATAATCTAATAATAGTCAACCTTATTCTTAAAGTAATAAAACCAATCCAGCAATGAACAATATATAATACATAGTTCATATTTCAATAAAATATAAATTATTTGTGTATAGTGTTATATAAGTGTGAACGTTTTTCACTTCACGGAAAATGAATTTATGAGATTATATTTGAATTTGTTCGGGAAAATACCAAACTAATGTAATTAATTTTTGTAGTCTTCTAATTATGTATCTTAACTACTAGACAAGGGTATAATTGTCCCCCATTGGAATGTGTCATCCAGAAATATGTATGCAATGTTGGCCGGTGACATATGTACTGCTGGAAGAATTCCTTAGAAGCGATGAACAGCAATTAAAAAGTGTATTGAAATGCCGCTTAAGAAGCCATAAAAATTAGTTAAGGCCATTCTCCCTGCAAAAGACAGCCAGGAATGTTTCTCACAAGCACATCCATCAACTTCGCCCATGTCTTTTAAGGGCCCCAGTACATTTCACTGACTAATTACTTTCTGACATACTCAAAGTTATTATATTTGAACTTAGCGAAATGGGCTAATGAGTACCCGAAAAGCACACAATGCTAAATACCTGTATTTTTACTGCATTCATTGAAATATGAATATTAACCGTTGCGCTTTTCAATAATATGTAGGTATGGGAAATGGAGTACTTCATTATATTTTAACCATTTATAAGGAATTAATTTAGCTAATTACCCTTACCCATAAGAAACATATCTTTAAAGAAAATATATACATATCGACTACTAGTCGGAAAGAAATTTATATGAAACTTTAAGTATCATGAACAAATCACGATGCTATTTTTTTATATTCAATTCTCAAATACTTAGACTGTATTAATGTCTGTAACGGATTCTTTTAAACCTAAGTTGTCATATTTGATTATCAATATATCGTTAATTTATTTAAATATCCTTCATTTTGAACTGAATTGGGAGCTTTTGATTTTAAACCCACGTAATAATAGCTCAGGGATAAATAAGGCTATAAATACTTTAGTCATGGGTTCGAATCCTGCTTTTGTTCGGTTATTTAGACTGGGATATCAGGAATAATATTAATAAAATCCTGATCGATCGCTTTGATCAAGGATTACTTTGATTTCCTGTATTGTAAGGTAAATACTGAGGCGATTATGAAGTCGGTGATCTGTAATAGTAATCGTTAAAAAAACAATGAATTAACACGTTATTTTGTCTAAAAAAATCAAAATTTGTTGAAACCTTCTCAAAAGCCCCTCGGGGCGTATATAAAATAAAATGAACACCTCATTTATTTTATAATATAGAGTTAACCTGGCTCGACGACAATATGTTATTCTCAGAGAAATTGTACTTAAATAATTAAATTTATTACTGTGGTAAGAAAACTATTAATTTTCAATGAGAAACCAATCTCTTCATTTAAACTTTGTCGCTGCATATTTTTATTTGTGTTTTTCTCCGTGGAATTCTAGATATTACAAATTTAATAATACTTATTCGGACGTCATAAAAATATTTTTAATAGTTCACACGATTCGTTTGATTTACACAACACGTCACACTGTTTTAACGAGTCAGTAAATCGGTTTATATTTGTGCAAATCTTAAATCGGCCAGTATAAAGAATATTCAAGAACCCGGAGTGAAGGAAATAAAGAATACGAACGCATCATCGTAAATGTCGACGAGTACGCACTAAAATTACGATTTATCTCTTTTACATGCTCTTTCGAATACAATAAGTGAAAAAAATATATCATACAAATATTCTCGTAAATTACAAGCACTCTTATAATAAACTATCCCCTTTGGTTCTCCGAATATCGTGTGAGTCATTTTTTTAAATATTTTAATATGAAATCAATATATAAAACAATTAAATACTAGATTACGAGTATTAATATTTTATAATAAATTTATGTATACAACGGATGTTTGTGTAATTTAGTAACCATATATAATTTATAAACATTGAACTAATGTCTATTCTAAGACAATCTTTAACTATTTAACCTTGTTCCAAAATCTACATCATACTTCGTCTGCGCATGTCTAAAATCAATACATTACAGGTTCAACACGAGAACAACTTACAATTAATTTCATTTTCAAATACATACATATTAGGCTAATAATATAATTAATATTGTTTTATTTTTTTTGTTTTAAAGCTACAATAAATAATCCCATCATTTAAATTTATGTCAATTTATTGATGAAAATATCTAAAACGTGTTGACATAACGACAACTTCGAACTTAATCTGTAAACGGGATAACTCGATATATTAGCAGGCCATACAACTGGATGTATAAATATCAAGATGGCGGACCAAGCAGATGAGTTTGACTGAGGCAGCACTATAACGAAGAGCGATGTACACCTCTATCGAGTTTTCACACGAACTGACATTTGCCGCGTGTAAACAATTAATGTTGTCTCACTCAGACTCGTCTACCTGGTCCGCCATCTTTCTTTTTATACATCCAGTTATATGACTAATATGTATAACGGATAGCTTCATTTGTTTTAACGGCCTTTTACTACATCAGTACATTATTGCTTTCAAAAATTCAAATAAAAAATAAAGAAACACGTTTATATTGCTCCTCCACACATTTATTTACTTGAGTAATCACGTTTGCGAAGTAAGCCGTCGATAACTAATACTAATTGATTCATAAATTGTATCGGTTAAAATAATTTCCCATTGGATTTATATACTACTGTAGTTTCTCAGTCCCATCAGAGACCATCTTTCAGATAAAACATATTTTTAATTGAGATTTTTCAGAAGAATAAAAATATCGTTGTTGTTTCGGGTAATTGACAGTCGTATTCAGTAACATGAATACACGATAGTGTCTATAGTTCTGTCACTCTTGAGTAAAGGATCTGTCAAAGTGGGGAATACCAGCTGTCACTGTCAGTTTGACAGCTGGAATAATTGAATTCGATACACTTTGCCTTATTACTTACCACTTGAATATCAGTAGGCTTTATACTTAATATTGCTATTTGGTTTTATCTGTATAAAATTGTTATAATTTCACTATTATACTATTTCCATAAGCTTAAAATTTTAGGCTTCTTAGAAATATGTAGTTTTTTTCTGCTAGCTAGATTATAAAAATATTACCTTTTTGAACCTGGGATTTATGAACTGAATATATCTAAGGTTTTAAAGTTTTTCTTAGATACCAATATCCTTTTTTGTCAGAAACCATGCTCGCCAAAAGTTCATGTAAATTTATATTAAAAATTAGTGTAAGCGGTCGTTCTTAATGTGAATGCGTATATAATATGGATGAATAAAACGGCCCCTCCTCCATTGACTAAGTCGAACCATTCATAACCGCAATCCATTGAGACCACAGCTCTGCTACTACTCGCCATTCATTACTACTATACAACAAGCACATTATTATATTTATTATTATATTATATATTATATTTTGTTTGCGTTCTATTCAACTCCAATTACGCGCATTTCAATCAGACCAATAAACATACTCGGCTTACAAAATATTCAAACTATTGAAGCCTTTCAAATTGTTGAATACAACAAACAACTTCAAAGAGGGATTATTATCAATATTTCTGGCTCGTTATTAGAATACTCGCGTCTAATTGAGAACTTAATGAGGACAATTTCACTTGAAGCCTACACACATCTTACTACATCTAGTCAAACGAGATATTTTAACATATTATCTCGTCTGGTACTTGTCTTGTTTATGGCATTTCAATAAATTATAAATATTTAAAAGCTTGCCCAATCACTGTTGATTTGAATTTAATTTACCTATACTTTAACACTCCTCTATTATTAAAATTATATGATATATTTTGAATTTCCTAAATTGTGACTTTATTAATAAACAGCATCTGATTGATCAAATTCGCGCGGTGGCGTTAATTTCGACCAATCAGATATGTTTACGGGTTTCTATCTGGTGTTTTAATATTCTTGTGTACACATTTGTGGAGTATTATTTTTAAGAAATAAAAATATCGCTACTTTAATCAACAGTAAATCGCTTTATTTTGTAGAACATATCGATGGGTTAGTAGACACTTATTTTATATCCATAAATGGCATGTCTTTAATTGAACTTTTAATATTTTAAAGACATTCATCTAATGACAACACGACCATAAAAAAATATTTTTAACGGAGTTAATTATTTTTTCTTATATAAAATAATTTATTAAGATAGTTTCAGTTATTATTAATTAGAGGCAACAGTGTTCACTTAATTTTTGTAGTTCGTTGACCCATAATACATTATTAAAAATAATTTGGCCCGTTTTAAATATTTTTTTGTGGTCGTTTTGGATAATAGTGAAAATTTATATATTAGGTGTAAGTAATTAAAGAAAATTATCAAATAGTTCACATAACTATGTCCCTAAGCTAAAGATCGGTATCATTAGTTCAATTTTGAAAAAAAACTATACACCAACCACTTGTGATATAAGTAACTAATAAAAACTGTCTAACCATTGTAGAGAGAAAAAATGGATTAAATTTATTCAATTATTTCAATACTGTAAGCACTTTCATTCACAGTAAATACGTCATCTCTGACCAATTAAAGCCCACATCTTCGATAATCCGACTGTCTGGTCTTGATCTATGATATAACAGTGTTTCGGTGTGGCAACGTTGGTGATATTTATATTTTATTTTTTTGTGAATGGTGTCTGGTTGTATTTTTAGCCCGCATACTGGTCTTTGACCTAACACCCTTCCTTTTTATCATCAAACCGACCACCGCCTGTTTCATCTATCTAATTTCAATCCATTGACTTATTTGCCCCTTGCCTACTTTTATACATCACTGTTTTTAAAACGCCACTTTGATATTTAAAAGAGACGTCATGTCAATGTGCCTCATACGAATTTCTAATACAAACATACTAGTGTAAGGAAATATCAAGCCGTTTGGAGTTTACACAAGAATAATAAATATTATCGGGTTCATATGACTCAATATAGCACCATAAATAAGATATGGATTATATAATTTCTAAATATTTTTTTTTCTAAATAAGTCAGTATTAAAATGTACTCTCTTGGATAATCGAACCCATGGCTTTCCGACCACTTGAACAATTTAGCCATCAGGATCGATAAGGCCGTATTCAATATAATAGTGTGTGCGTGTACACCAATACTGCCAAGCTCTAGTCTATTCGTACACACACGACTCACTAACTCAACTTTAATACGGCCCATAATCTCAAATTATCAGCTCGCTGGAAATTATGTTTGAATTTAACCTTTCGGCGATCTTTTTAACTGTTACCGTTATATAGGTCACCGTCCAGGGACCTTACAATCCAGGAGATCAGAGTAAATCTGGATCGGGATTTTATTAATATTTTTTCCCAATCTAGCCAAATGAATCTTTTTTAAAAATTCGAATAGGGTTTGAACTGTTACCGCCTATAAGAATGCCAGACAACAACTAGATGGATGTATATATCAAGATGGTGGACCAAGCCGACGAGCCTGTATGAGACAATTAGTGTTGCCTCTGTAAAACTCATCTGCTTGGTCCGCCATCTTGATGTTTATCATCCATTTTCCTCCCCTCTAATATCGGTGATGTCATTCGAACCCTGGATAATTTGGATTATTTTCAAATTTCTCTCACTTAACTTCGCAATGATGATGATGATAATTTTCATACACATTTCTTTTTAATTGTTGTTAAAAAATATTCTCGTATTTTTTTTTCATTTCTAAATTCCTTATATTATAAAATGCAACAAGGAGAAACTGTAATATTTCCTTATTCGTATACCTACATATTTCTACAAATCGCAATTATTTAGCTGCAATTTGCCATGATTACTTTTCTTGTGTAATATTATTTTTATAAATATCAGCTCTTGTTATTGTCTACGGATTGTTTTTCGATTAATTCACCGAAATTCGCGCAGCTTGACCCATTCATAAATATTTACAAGGCAAATAAATGTCTGTCCATTGATTCATTCATCGTTCGAATGGCGCCAAAGTTGTTTTTGTTTTGATAAAACTTCGCCATTCAATGTAAAAATGTAAACATCGATAAGTGCATCTTTATTGGTGTTTTCCTTGTTCAAAAAAATATATACACACACATTTATTTTATCCACTCTAATCGTGGCTTGTTATTATAATTTTTCACGTGATAGTTCTCGGAATATTGAGACAGGTTTGTTTAAGTTCTTAGAACAACTACGGAAAACGTACTACATTGTATCATAATAATTGAATCACATACTAGTGCGTCATTTCCGCCGTGTTTTGATTTTCACCTGCTCATATTTTAATAAGCAATCGATTCGAAATATTGTTTTCTGTGAAGTATTGCTTGTGTAATTAATTATGAAGAAAATATACCGTCGCAATTCTGTCGGAAACGTCAATCGCATTACAAACACGGTCAACTTAATGTACGAAATAAACATCCTAAATTTAGAGTATTAAAAAATAAGTATTTCTCGTGAAAAGGAGTTCGTTTGTGGTATTTAATAAAGAAATTTCTGATATAATATTATATTAACGCTGTATTCATTTCTGTATACTTGGAATCCATACAGGAAAGAATGTTTAATCATTTTTTTATTAAACATACCGGTTTCCTTCACAATATTATATTTATTTCCACCAAAATAGGCATTTTTATGATTATGCCCTAAGAAAATTGTTAAAAAATCCGTCTCTTTCCGGGTTTTGCCTATTTTACTTTGACTGTAACTAAAACAAATAATTACATTCTCCTTTCGATTATGTCAATTTTTCATGAAATATTGTATAATATTACACTAAAATCATATTTTTATTAACTTATCCAATTATCCAACACCAACGAGCATTTCTTAATAATATGTATTATAAAAAAATATACAAATGCACATTTCTTATACGAGAAGAAATCCCCTCTCCAAAAAAATCTCCTCGGGGCGTAAAATAAATAAATAAATAGTATGATAAAGTAAAATATTTTTAAAACGTGTCTCATTACATATATATATATTAAAATTTCTTTATTATGCATAAGTTTATACAATGATCGATAGAACAATAAATACATCTTTGGAAATAGACTTAGGTGTATAGAGTGTATAAATCTTTTTACCTATAACTAACATGAGAATGTTTTATTTAAATTTGACATGAATAATAGTATTAAATTATAAAAAATATAAAAACCCATTTACAAATTTGAAGATTAATAAATAATAACAACAATAAAAGCAATGTTAACAAAACAATTACAAAATATAACGCTTAAAAACTAAATAACAACTTTAATGTGTCTCATTATGAACAAAATACATCTTATACAATTGTTTTTTTATGGTATAAATTAATGTGGACACGATGAGTATTGGATATAGGCGACTCTGGTTCAAGATCGATTTGGTAGTTTCATTCTAATGAATAAAAAGTATTTTGAACTTATTAATCTCCTGGCTACAATCCCACGCTGGATGATCTTGACGAGTAACTTCCACCTGTCCCTGGATCCTGTGTGGTCCTGGCCGAAGTTGGGGCGGAAACTCGTATTGAGATTAGATATTGGTGAGAGGAAGTGGCAATTATATTGGTGATGATGATGATGATGCTTCCTGTTCCGTTGTATGCAAGCGAGATGCATCGGAAACGGGCACCAATCAGCCATTGTGGCTCCTAAATGGACATCCTTTCAATTATTATACCACCATACACTGTTGCACTACCACCACAATGACATAAAGGGACTTCTTGCATGGGTCACCCATTAAAATTATATATCCATTGATTTAACTGCTGAAAAAATATATTCATACCATGTTCAAATCAGCCTCTTACCATTAACTAACCACACAATTTTCACGATTCTTCATTTGGTAACTACGGAATTATTCGGTTCATATGCTAATTCTCTGTCCTATATTGCCCCACATATATCGACATAGTCAATGTATAAAGAATATTTTTATTAATTAATTAATACAAAAATTGACACAACAACGTGTTAATTCATTGTCTGTCGATGATCTTAACTATTACTACTTACACAAGTCACCGACTTAATAATCAGTATTTACCTTACAATCTAGGAAAACAGATTAAACCTGAATCATCGATCGCGACATCTCCCAGTCATAATAACCGATCAAATCAATTTAAAAGTTTTTGACTTGAGCAGGATTTGAACCCATTACCACAGTATTTGTAGCCACATGTCTTAACACCTGAGCTATTATAAGCTTATGAATAATATGAATTGGTATTCATCATCATCATCATCACCAGCATCTTCCACTTAATGCTCCTCCAGTTATTAATTCCTAAACTCCTAACTACCTTACCTTAGCCTAGGTCTACCCTGCCTTCTCTTACCCACAGGCTTGCTGGATAGTATTTCCGATACTATCCCTCCTGCTCTTTAACCCAACCTAATGTTAAAGCCCTAATGAACTGCACTACGTTCACGCTCTTATATAATGAGTTAATCTCATTGTTCCGTCTAATTCTAAATAGTCCTGGTGCCTCCTGAACAGGACCCAAGATCCTCCTAAGAATCTTCCGCTCGAACCTAAGCAGCCTATCCTCTTCAGTCTTGGTAATAACCCATGTTTCTGCACCGTAGGTTAGTACTGGCCTAATTAGCATCTTGTATAATTCTACCTTGGTACTTCTACTTAGATATCTTGATCAATGATCAGATACAATTCAATAATAATGTTTTCTACAAATTGACAAAACATTAAAGTTGATATTCAATTTAACTTACCGCATAATATTTTCATATTTGGTTAGGTTAGGTTACAATTATTTTAGAGAGTAAAACTGCATGTTTAATTTAATTGATTTTTATAGGTACTGTTTTGTGTCAATCACCAATTTATTTGTGTGTTTTTTAGTTAATAATAATAATGTTTGTATTTTTTGTTACAGTTTGTGGACATCGGCATTGTAACATCGATAGAAAGCAACCATAAGCAAGTAGAAACAGCCAGAAAAGGTATGGAAGTATGTGTGAAGATTGATCCTATTCCCGGTGAAGCTCCTAAAATGTTCGGAAGACACTTTGACGAAACGGATTTCCTCGTGAGCAAGGTATTGTTGAATGAAAAAATCGGCAAATCCCTTATTTAATTATTTTGTTTTGGTTGATGGTGCCAGTGGCCGGTGTAATCATGTGTGCCAAGAAAATAAGCACAAATAAACCTAATAAAAATACCCCACATTACACAATATCCGCCGGTCGTTTTGAGCTGCTTTTCACGATACCGCGATGATTAGAAAGCATTCGTTGTATTTATAAAGCATTCGATTATTTTTATAACGATAATTGGAATTGTGCCAGTGTTTACTATGGACTACGTGTGTGCAGTCAGCTTTCTGCGCTGGTAATCATGAATGAAGAGGAAATCGATAGACATGAATGAAAATAGGTCAAAGGGGTCACGGCTCTAGCTTATATTCAATATTCTTTATTTCTTCTCTATAAAGCAAATGTCACACTTTCAACACGATGTCTTATAGAGCCCAGTTACCAACGGCCATTATTGGCTTATGATTTTACGATATATTAAATTACTTAATATAACCCTTTTAAAAATTATGAATGAAGACGTTGACGTAAAAACAGCAGTTGTCTACAAATAATGTCATGGGTTCCAAGTTCCGTTCAAGTAAAAAAAGAAAAATATACAAATATACCATTTGAACTAGTATATTTTAAATTATCGCCATAGTTTGCATGAAACTATTAAAATTCTGCAAATCGTTTAAAGTATAACAAAATTGTATAAAATTTTAATAGTTTCAAAATAATTGATAGGTGATATAAATGAATCACGTTAAAAAATACGTTTTTGAGTTGAAGGTGTAATTTTGTACCTATTTCAGATACTTATTTATAAATTTGTTAAGGTACGTGCGTCGTATATTTTATTGATCCTAAAAAAATATTTATGTGTTCATTAAAAAAAAGCCAAACCTAGATGTTTACAGAAAGCTATTGTCATTTAATAATATTTATATTACAATAAAAAAACTTTAATATTTTATTAAAAAAATGATTAGATCAGACATTACAACTGAATAATATATATATAAAATCCCGATCAATCGTCTGAATCCAGGATTACTCTAATTTCCTGGATTTTAAGGTAAATAATGAGGCGATGATTAAGACGGACAGAGCCGCCCTGTCGGTGAGCTATGAGTAGTAACAAATGGGATCACTAATAGACAATGAATTAACACATTGTTGTGTCTAAAAAAACAAAATTTATAACACTCGATGCGTATATAAATAAATAAAAAAATATTTGTGTTCAATATAATTATTGTGAATATTTTTGGACATCAGTTGTTTTTCAAGGTCTTCCTGTTATATCTTGTATCACCAATCAGAGCGGTTTACGACAAGTACATTTTAAATATATTGTTAGGTGATGTTTATTTATTTTTAACATAATAAACAACGAATAGTGTACTGAAACATTTATTGCGTACAAAGTATGGGGAAGGAAAAGTATGAATGAAGAGAAAATCGATAAGTATGAATGAAACTGGGTCATGGCTGAAGATACGGGTTGGTCACATTTTGCAATAGATGCAACAAATTTTCTTCTTCAGAATTTCAATAGAAACTATACCCCCGATAATGTTTTTAAAATAATTTGTGTGAAATTGGGTTTATTTCAATCTACGAAGATAATTGTTATGAATCTACTTTTATTGACATCATTGAAAAGGCGCACTGCTACAATATTTTTGGGTTAAAATAATTAATTTATGACAACACAGTTTATCATCGATTAAATCATTATAATTATAACCAGCGTAATGGCTCAGGGGATAAGGCGTGTGGCTACAAATACTTTGGTCATAGGTTCAAATCCCGCTCACTGGGAGATGGAAATAATATTAATAAAATCCCATTCAATGGTCTTGACCCAGGTTTACTCCGATTTTCTGTATTGTAAGGTAAATACTGATTATTAAGTCGATGACCTGTGTAACTTGTAATAGTTAAGATCACCGACAGACAATTAATTAACACGTTGTTGTATCTATTTTTTTTAATATATATTTGTACATTTTTGTAGAGTGCCTTATATAGTCTTATATGCAAGGTTGTAAACATGAATGGGGAGAAAATCAATAAGCATGAATGAAAACAGGTCACGAAGGTCGCGGCCTTTCCATATAAACTTAAATTTTATATGAAATAACTGTGAATCCTCTCCAATATAAGTTATAATGCTACTTGATTCTCTTCGATATAATCGTGTATTCAAAATCATGTATAAAAAATATTATACACTGTAGTTCCCCGGGTGCTATAAATAGAAAGTACTTAGAGCCTCCAGGCCCTGAACCGTAAATGACCTATTTTCAGGTGACCTAATTAACCCTGCGCTGGATATTTATGTACTTAATGAATATACGAAAATAACAAACCCTTGAATATTCATTCGTTGTATATATACATTTTTTTTAAATAATAATCGTGATGATATCGCGTGTTGTTATTTTTTGACAGGAGAGAATGTGTAACTTTTACATACTTTGTATTTCGATTAAGTTGTCATTCAAGTGTTGCGTGACTCGGTTTTTAATAATTATATGAATGCAGCTGTCCAACAAATTGTTGCTTTAAAAAATATCACAATTTCTACTATTTGTTTCCTGTGTAAATTACAGATATTGTAAATATTTATAAAACATCGTTACAATCTAGAGATTTTTCTAGAATATCCACAGTATCGCCAAAATGAAAAAATTGCTTATGTTACTATTTTTTTTAAGTATAAGATAGTTTTTTTACTAACCTAGGCGGAAATAGATCTATTACCTACATTGTCAGATTTACTTGATAATTTCCGGGTCATATTTCTACTCTTTATAATCTTAAACAAAGGTGACATTACTTATCAACGGCCGTGATTAGTCACACCAAACAATTATTATATTACGATTGTGGTTAAATTCGGCTCAAACTTCAATGGCTTATAATAATATTGTATTTATTTGAATATTTTATTAAAAGTAAATTGTTAATCCTTGTTTTCCCATATTACTATCATCTTATGTGACCTCTTATTTCTTTTCTTTTTTTTACTATCATCAACTTTTTTATGTACTGCTGTTTAAAACTATGTATCGGGAAGTTAATTACTGGAAGTTGTTTGTTTTTAAAAAATAAAATAATAGTATCTTTATTTCAATCAGTGATGCGCCAAAGTCAAACAAATATTGTAGTATTATATCTCTTTTCCATTATATATGTTTCATTTGTTTTTGATAATTATTGTTAAAATACTAATTTTGCAATATCTTACCACCCCTTTAACTATAATTAGTGAGTAAAAGTGGGTATTTAAATATTTATACAAATTGCCAAAACTTTTTCATATTTAATAATATTTTGCAGTGGCTATTTTGGTTGTCGGTGTCAGAATTGAGACATGTCAATGCCAACGAACCGGATTGGTCACACCTAGAGATGTGCCAAAGTCAAACGAATATTGTAGTATAATATGTCTCGCTCTCTACTTTTTCCCGAGAGTACTATAACGCTCGATAATGATGATGTCGAATTTGTTCATATGAACAAGAAATTATAATACAATTATAAACATTTTAATACCAGCGTGATGGCTCAGGGGATAAGACGCGTGGCTACAAATACTGTGGTCATGGGTTCGAATCCCACTCAAGTCAAGAATTTTTAAATTGATTTGATCGGTTATTACGACTGGGAGATCGGGAATAATATTAATAAAATCCCGATCGATCGTGTTGATCCAGGTTAACTCTGATTTCCTGGATTGTAAAGTAAAAATACTGAGGCGATTATTAAGTCGGGCAGAGCCGCTCTGTCGGTGGCCTGTGTAACTAGTAATAGTTAAGATCACCGACAGACAATTTACACGTTGTGCGTATAAAAACCTCCTCAAAGAAAGCTCTAACAGAAATGTAGGTTCTCTGGTATTCCAGACGACTGTGTTTTCTTAATAATAAAAAAAATAAAAAAATACAATACTATAATATTCGTCTGACCTTGGCACATCTCTGATTGTAATATATTATTAAATGACTGAATATTTCGGTGCAAACATATAGGTTTGGCTTTCATTCCATGTCCACGTTAATTATTAATACGCCATATTAGTTTTTTTAAATTATAATAAGACTATGATGATCCAATTATTAATTGAATATATATTTTTCAGATATCTCGTCAAAGTATCGACGCTTGCAAGGATTATTTCAGAGACGACTTGGTGAAGACAGACTGGCAACTGATGGTCGAACTGAAGAACCTCTTCCAGATATTGTAGTGCCTCGTCCAGTGAACAAACCCAGTTTTATAACTTGTATACCATGAGTAATATTATTTTATTATATCGAATCGACCCAGCTCTTCCATTGTAAATTAAATACTATTGTGATTATATCACGCACACTTATTAGACCCTTCTCAAAGCGCTTGTGTCATTATATAAAATTAAATGCTTGATGCTTCAACCCAACACATATTGTAATGGTATACATGTAAATGCGATTTGTATAGTATTGAATTAAATGGGATTTTTATACTCAACATTATGTGTATTTTATTATTCGATGTGATGAATTAATAAAAAAAAAACAATGTGCAAATCACTGCTGGTAATACTAATGAGATATTGCGCACTTCGTATGTCCTAAATATTTATCATGGACTGACCAAATGTGTCGACATGTTCTGTGTCTTGCATGCAATTCGCTTGTTCAAGCAGCAGTAACATTCCACTGCCCATATTTACAAACTAACACTATAGAAGCAAGCAAAATATACTAAAAAATACTATATTTTAAAAAAGGACCTATCGATCGTCTAGATTCAAGCAGAGCCGCCCTATCGATGACCTTGTGTAACAATTAAACAGATCTCTAACGATCTAAATTATAAATAAAATATACAAATAATGCAACCTTAAATAATAATACATGAAAAATATCAAATTAGTCAACATACATTTCTTAAATAGTATTTGCCAGATCGATATCACCGATATACATATTATTAACAGGCCATACAGCTGTGTGTATAAATATCAAGATGCCGAACCAAGTAGACGAGTCTGAGTGGGACAAGAATAATAAATAGGTGTACATCATTTTTCATTACTGCTATTTAAACACAGTTAATCACCTTGATTTCTATTTTTCCTCAATTAAAATCAACTGTTTGGTCCGCCATTATGATATTTATACATCCAGTTATATGTCCTGCTAATATACAGGTTGGATTTGAAATAACTGAAAATATTTTATTTTGGGAGAGTATCGCAAATAGAAACGAAAAAAAAAATATTTTAGTTAAAAATATTAATTACGTATAACAGTTACAATACACACGTCACTACTGAGTACTTCACAGAAACAGCTGATTCCAAGATGGTGGCCAAAAATCGATTTCAAAAGCACTATTGATATTTTTAATTTTTAAATAACCAAAATTTATTTTATAAAAATATATATATATATTATTTTTTATATATTATTTTTTATATATATATATACTATTCTATCGATACCCCCTAAAATATTCTCGGTTATTTCAAGTCCATCCTGTATAGAAACACGAGAGATGGTGATTGGTTAAAATGCAATTCTTATCTTACAGGAAATAACTTATAAAACATAAATATATATTTTTTTGTTTAATTCTCACAAATTATTTATGTATTGTGTGTCATATTTTAATATAAATTTTACTAACTATTCTGTAAGGTAGGATGTTTTATAAATAACAAAAATATCCCCACTATAAGGTTTATAATATTTTCGCATTAATGAATCAGTTGTACATAATTGCGATTGAATACTATGAATGGAATCACCTTGAATGTGACCATTCATTCATTAGCGCTTGGCAATTCATGTATATTAATTGATCAACAATAAACGAGTTGCTGTACAATAAAAATACTACGATCAATATGATCTTGTCGGTAATTTACCACAAATAAAATTAAAAAAAGGACACAATTTATACCTAACATTTATTGTATTCTCCTTGTATTATTTTTATTAATTGATATTAATAATTTCGTAAGACGAATAATTTCTTAGAAATTATCTTCAAATTGGTGTGTGTTGTTTTATAACAGACCTAGTCCAAGTTGGAGTAATGAAGTGCTCTGTAATGATTCCCTTTATAATATTGTTTTATTTTATTTCAACTCTGATAAATACAAAAAATATAATATGATGTACATCTACACTTATCAAATATTACTTCATTTAAACTATAAAGTTAATTGCAAATTTCAAAAATAGTAATTTTATTTTATTTATATTATTATTATTTATTTATTACATATACATAATGCGTTACGATTGTTTACAAACTAAAAAAGAAGAACAAGAATAAAAAAAACAGCAAAAAAAAATATTTAAAAATACTATATAGAAACATAGAAGCATTATCCTACCGCAAACGGGTGTGATTAGTGATATTGTCTTTCTGGGCATAAATAAATATCGACTTTTGGACCAGAAACATGGGGGAAAATAGTTGATAGTACAACAATAAAGATTATAATCTTTTAATTTGGATTGTGTCTGTTAATAACCAAAAATTCAAATAGAATAATACATTTTACCGAATAATCATAATAATGTAAGCCGCGCAGTGCTCTTTAATTGTCAGCAATGAAATACCTGTTTTTTCACTCATTTTCATCATCGGAGAAACTATAAATTTAAATGCAAATTTCAAAAATAGTAATTTAATTTTATTCATATTATGTTTTAAGATTGTTCTGTTAATTTCCGAAAATTTTTACAGAACAACAAAGCAATATAATAAAACTACTATATATTTACAATTTTGAGGTCGAGGTTTGGTTGTGATTTAACCATATTCGTCGATCAAATACCAAAAGTTAAAATTAATTAATACTGAAATTAAGCCTTCGATTTGCAGAAAAAATAAAATCGGTACAATAAATGTGGACTTTATTTAAACCCACTTTTTTAGGACACCTAAACTGTGTAAGGGTAAAAAAAAATATTCCCACTTGTTAAGGGCAAATTCTGTGTAAATTTTCATTTGTTGTTTTATGTTGTTTTAATAAATAATTATGTTGGAAAAGATTTCCTTGTCGCGTGTTCCAATTAAGTGCGTTTATGATATGATAATTATGATTCTAAATGCAACTCCATACAAAACGTTAATTTATCAAGTAATAAATTATCGTTCCATTTAGTATTGTTTATGTGAAATATTCTGGTTAAATAGAACCTTAAATAATAAAGAATATAGGCAGAGAAGGAGAAACATTGCAATTATCGATTGTCAGCTTTTTCATGGCTACGAGATGAATGAAGGATGTTGACATTGCGCATGCGCGAAAATAAAACATCCCCCTCCCTTAACGCATCCCCATACCATATTACCTTCATTCATAGATTAACCAGCCCCAACACTACTCTATCCACAAAAAACAGGTTTGATTATTATATATTTATTCCAAAATATAATGTAGATATTCATCACAAATAGAGTTCAATGCAAAAAAAGTTTAATGCATGATTTTTTAAGAATCAAAGGTTCACACATATATTAAACTGAAAATAAAATATCGCACCTTTGAAACGACAAAGTGATATTTTAAAAAAAATAATAAGATTTTTGTTTTTACCTCTTTTGAAATCCGCACCTCATTCTATGTTCCAAAAAATATGGTATTTTCAATGCGAAAGACAGAGACTGTACGAAAATTTTAAACATGATTTGTTTATCTCTCAGAAATGAATATTCAAAACATTAAAAGTGCTCTCCTGTAAAATCACTGTTTTTGAAATAACACGTTGTCGTTTTAAAGGTGAGATGTGTAGTTTTTGTAATAAAATATTTTCGTATTGGTTAGGGTTTAGTATAAATGTCTACCTTGTCTGTAAATTAACCCATCGATATACTAGAAAAATAAATGAATATACATGGTGTACTTGATTTAACTTTAATTTAAATGATAATATTTTAGGGGGTGGTAGAATATCGCAAATATAAGCGAAAACAATATTTATTATATATATTATCAATAATAATTTATATTTTCTTAAATATATACGTATTAAACAGACAAAATACACTCACACAGTCACTAATAATCACTACAGAAACAGCTGATTCCAAGATGGTGGCCCAAACTCGATTCTATATATTTTTTCACTTATTCTTGCGATACCCTTCCACCCCTAAAATATTCTTAGTTATTTCAAATTCACCCTGTATATTATTTTTTTCTAGTTTATCGATGGGTTAATATACAGACGAGGTAGACGTTTAATCAGTTTAACTATTTGTCTTATCCATATTCAAATTATTTTACAATAGAAATTAACGCTGTTTTACAAATTTTAGCGTTATTAGTCATACAGGAAAACTGCATTATAGTTTCACTAATCTGAGAAGTTTTCGGTTAGTTCACCCGTGTTTTATTTATTTATTTCATATATTTACGCCTTTTACAGCGTTAATTATAAGCAATATTATATATATGTTAGGTTAGCAAGGAAAGAAATATAATACTAGGGTATAATAACATAAAGTATTAACAATAAACGACATAGTAATCAATGATTATACTAAACCCTAACAATGGGTAAATATTTTATTACAAAAACTATGTAAATAAATGACATTTTGAAAAAGCATTTACGGTTTAAGCTTAATATATAATATAAAATTTGTACTGGTACTTTTGGGATGTTAACCCAATTATTAAAAAAATATCAATATATCGGTAATTGAATATTACAGCTACGAATGAATCAAACTATCCACTTTTTAATGGGCACAATACAGTGTTTTATTTAAATACGCATTGAGTCGTCTCTGTCTGGTTTCAGAATTGTATTTTTCTTTAGAATAGTAAATCGATACGTTAAGGGCGGAAAGCTTGCCATCTCTGTATTTCGCCCACGCCTGTCTTTCAGTGTGTGGGCGAGATTCTCCCTCCGATATTAATTTAATAAATAAATTAATCCAACAGCCTGCCCACGTCATCTCAATGCCTAACCCACGCCCTGTGATGTCTATAATTGTATGTATTTTCGGTTGAAATGTTACGTGAATCGTGTGTTATCTGGGTGAGGTGGCCTCATATCTCACGCCAGTTGTAATACGCTTTGACCTCTCTCACATATTATAAGATAAAATTAACGAAAATTTCACGATTAAACCGATCATTGAACAATACCACAAATAACTTATAACAATCAATAATATATTTTATAAATATATAAAAAAAAAACATCCGCCTCAACTCAACAACACTTATATATATTATTAGGGAACGTGTGGGTAATCGAATAAACAATCAATTTATTTTTAATAACCATATTGACGCGGGTTATAATATTTTTATTCAATCTCCATAATCTATTTTTAATAAATTAATAATTTTTAAATATAATAATACTCAAGCCAATACCTAAAGCAATGGATTCCCAGGCATACGTCACCGTAAATACGATAGTGGAGTTACTTAGCTACACTTATGATCGGTTTTTTGTTAGCTATTGCCTCGGGCGAGGCACTAATTAACAAAAAAAAACTGATTAAAAGTACAGCAAAGCTCTACTACTCTCTAAAAACTCTATTATCGTCTTTACGGTGTACTTTTAAGTATATACATACTAAAACTAAAGTCTACATTTAACATATATCTATAAAAAAATATTGGAATATATAAAATAATAATGACCAGTTTAAATAGTCATAGGTTCGAATAAATAATTTATTCCATCAGCCACAATATGATATCGGGAATAAAATTAATAAAATCTTTATCATTGATAAAAAATATTTAATACACAAAAAAAATTCTGGACAATAAATAAACTCTTTGGAATATTTTTTTTATTATTTATAAATTCAAAAATTAAATACAGAATACCAGTAAAAAAACAATTGCCAGTTATGAGTGAACATTTTCACCGATACGACGTTGAAAATCTGAGTATATTATTAATGTGTTTTTTGTTAAAAAAAATTAGTGAAATAATAGTATTACCAGTTTTTATTGTTGTAGTGATGAAAAATGACCCTTTAGGAAACGTAAACTGACTATTGTTTAAAATTAAATGATTTTTTATTACCTATACGCTGAAATCGAAATAACTTTTAAGGCATAAATAATAATATTACGTAGATTGTGACTGACATATTTGATTTTAAATATATTAATAATGTATATAAAGAGTTATTCTAAGTATTTTTTTATTGCAAAAATAATATTCACAGCCCTTTTTGCATTTACGGCATAAGCGCGTTTCAATTTCAAAATATTTATTTTATATGAGATTCATGGGGAATTTTTTCTTAGAAAACGTTATTTGAATTTTCCATCTCATCTCCCGAAATGTAATATGAGAAATAAAAACGAAAAATATGCGTGCAAACAATTACCTCTAGATACATGTTGAAGGAAAATCCCACATATACATGTATTTCTGTTAAAAAAAATTAATTTATAACATTAATATATATATATTTGTAATGTACATTAATTAGAAGTGCTTGTAGCTTGGCAAATAATTTGATCACATACAGTAGCGGAACTTTTTAATCATTACCCCTTAATTTTAAAAAGAAGACAATCAATCTTAATTTAAATTAAATTATTATAATTTAGTGTACACAAAGACTCCAGTCTATTCGTACACACACGACTCAATATCTCACTACTATATTGAATACGACCCACAGGTTCCTTTTAGATTATTATAGTGTTGTTAATGTCAACTAGCGGTATAGATATAAACATAAGATATCGCATGAGTGGCTAAATGCGTGGTGAGTTCAAATGGATCAAGTGGCCAAAACATGAGTTACCTGGCAAACATCTCTCTTCATATCTTCATTTATATTTCACAGTACAATGGGTAAATGCATTGTTACTATATGTCATATGGACTCAAATAGATCTTGGCTCCAGTTTTTACCAAAGACTACTTATTTAAGATGTTTCAAATATAATGTGTTTTAATCGTCAAAGTATTGTCACAGCCACTCTCAGTGGTCACTAGAAATGTGTTGAGTGAGGGTGACACACTTATGCCTTTATCGAATAGGAGAGAAGAGTGCAACAATACACGGGTTTCACGAAATAGACACGTTTTCAATATATACAATGCGATGCAATTCATGATATCTAATATCTATATCTATGTCAACGAGTGAATAACACAAAAAATCCATTTTTGATTTAAATATGCAGTCGGTAATATATCTTAAAAAATACAAAATCAATATTTACTGTATAAATTTGTAAATCGTCCCCGCTGTTCCCTCTTCAAAACTATCAAAATTATTTTTCGATTTATCTAATAATTAATTTTTCATGTGTGCTTTGAGACTAGAATAATATTTTATGTAACTGTTATAAACGTCGATGTAAATATAAATAAAAAATATGTACATTACATGAAAGCATATGATGTATAAATATTTGCACCACAATATATTGCATTGGTAAAACACAAATATTTAAAGTTAGACAACTATCAAAGTATTGTCACGACCACTCTCAGTGGTCAATATAAATGTGTTGAGCGAGGGAGACACACTTATGCCTTTATCGAATAGGAGAGAAGAGTGCAACAATACACGGGATAAACAAAATGACACGAACTGTTTATATCTATGACTAGCGGCTAGTGGAGGTGAGCTAGCGGATAGTTGTAATGAATGATGCGATGTTATGCGCGCGTCGGCATAGATTATATTCGGCGCCAAATTCTTTTTGGTCAAAGTGTCCCATTCATATGAGCGAGAGAGAGAAGCAAGGAAAAAAATAGCGGCGGCCAACTTTCAAAACACCAGCCATGAATGAACGGATGCTCCATCACCACCATGCTTACCAGGAGGACGCCCCACCATCTTGAAGTGAGGGGGACGGGGGCGGGGAGAGGGGAGCGGGCGGGGTGGCAGGGGGGGCGGCTGTGTGGCGCAGTGGAGGGGCGGCCATAATGTGAGCTGCACTGTGCCGTGAAAGTCGTGTCGTGTGTGTTTCAGTGTGACAGTGGCTACAAGTTGTATTAAAGTGAGTTACAGGAACCAAGACTGCCGCTTCAGCCGACCGCAGGTACACAATAACAATAGTACACATTAACAACGACAGCGCCTTCCTGTAACTGTCATGGCGACAGCACGTGACGACCAGTAAGCAGTGAGCAATGACCAGCCCGGCTACGAGCTGTCAACTCGGAATCTACATAACCTCAAACAAATAGGTTATTAATAATCAACGGAGAGGGGGCCGAGTTCATTTTATGAATGATTATAATGTCGATGTGGCCGCGACCAGCTGTTAGTTTATACTTGCGCTACAGGACTTCTAAAATTGTTTACAATATTACAAACATCACATTAAAAATAAAACATCTCAATCGATCGCCCGCGGCCATGTTTTATATGGAAATTTAAATAAAGAACGATTCAGACAGCGCCCTGTCGGCGACCTTGCGTAACTGTAATATTAAATACACAGATTAGACCAAAACATGTTCCGTCTAAGTAAAATTAAGATTCATTCTGAAAACTTTTGAAAGGAAAGGAGTGTAATATTCATTTCATTCTTCACCAAATGCCATAATTTGTGACACAGCAAATCTGTAATGCATATATTATATCACGATATCACCAATAACAACCATTTGCGGTCATTAAGTTCAATTGCGCTATTTCAGATTGTTTTTAATTTGATTGCTAAATATTCCTTTAATTCTCATTCTTAATATCGTGTAATATTTTACTATTGTTGTTTAAAAAAAAAATTATATTACTGTCATATTCGAGAAATGCTGCAAACAGCTCTGATTGGGTACCTGACAAAACTAATCATACTTGTTCGCGGTTTGATGGACTATTTCTCGTCTATAAATAAATGTATATAAATTTAAATGATTTTTTTATATCACCTTTTTGTGAAATCAGTTGAACCAATCAGAGATTTTACACATTTTAATATTATATTAAAGCGAAATAATTCCGAAAAAATGAATGCAACTGTCGTAATAATCTACACTATGTGATGGAACAAAAAAAAAATAAAGGGATTTTAGTCTAATAAAGTGGATTTCTGACGATCATTCCAAACATCTCGGTAGTATAGAGGTTAGTGCAACTGGGGTTCTACTAGAAGAGGCAGGTTCGAGTCTTGCCTGAGATGATTAGTGTATCGAGGTTAATCGGGGCCACCAAAAGTTGTTTACACGGGCCTCCAGGTAGAATGTGTGACGTCAATATCTAATATACCTCGATTAACGGTCATTTTTCAAATGTTTTTTGTACAAATTATAATTAATTCTTGTTGTAGAAACGATATACTATATTATCGATGAAATATTTTGACTGCGTAAATCGGGTTTTATTAGATATTTTGGCCGTATTAACTTAACATAAATATAAATATTATAGTTATGCCTATAAAAATGTAATTATTGTGTAAAGTAGATATATAAGACTATGTGATATTTTTTCATGAAGATCATAGTGTAAATAGATTGTATAGGCCTGTTTATTTTCAAGTGGTGTTAAATCTCGAACAAGTGTTTACGCGCCAAATGCGTTTCTTCAAGGTTTAGCTCGAGCTACTAG
The DNA here is from genome assembly GCA_022606485.1 of Agraylea sexmaculata. Classification (NCBI taxonomy): domain Eukaryota; kingdom Metazoa; phylum Arthropoda; class Insecta; order Trichoptera; family Hydroptilidae; genus Agraylea; species Agraylea sexmaculata. Next base: position 64,206 of record JAGTTH010005628.1, on the reverse strand, counting down.
CTGTCAAATCCTTGCTCGCCGATATCCAGGTGTATCTAAATCTCGTGCTATCCCCTCCATTCCAGTCGCCTGTATCCAGGTTCTCTTGAATGCTTCCGATACACACATCGGAACCGCTCGGCTACAGAGCTTTTGCATCGTATCAAGACACGCAATATTTTTATATGACACGAGATTCGTACACTCTCATGCCACGTAGGACACGATTTAACACGACTTGAAGAAACCGGCCCTTAACATTTATCGTAAGATTGGATTGCTAATTGCATAATTAAAATTTAGCCAAATAGTTACTCATTGAGTTTCAATAGTTGGACAAAATATTTTTACGGGAATTATTTCTCAGAAATCATTATTTGATTTTTTTAATCTCATCTCCCGAAATGTAATAAAATAAACGCTGTTCAAAAAATGTTACAGATTACACGATTATGTAGCACAGATTTTACACCACTTGAAGAAACTGACCCATAGAGTAGTTTAATGGTCGAAAAGTATATAATTTAGCCGAATTCCCATACAATGAGCGCCGTTCAAACGACCACCATTCACAGCAGTACAGACGAATTCTGTTTAGCATTCCGGCCTGTATACTTACGATATTTTTTTGTTGTAATACTAATGGATTTTTTTATGAATAATCGAAGTCTTGTTTAAATTAATTGGTTATTTAAATATAATAAACATGTTGAAAAGCGTTGGTTTAGGTGGGTAGATGCGATGGTACACCCACGATCCTCTCAGCATCACATCGCTTGTCCCACGCCATCGTCATTCACACCAACATTTATTCTACTATGTAAAGCTTTTCGGCCGAACTATATTCTATCCCTTATCGATTCAATCATACAATATGAACAAGTGTGTCATTGATATTTTATTAGTAAATTGAAAGCAGATTCGGATGCAGCGGCGGATATTTGTCTGGTTGGTTGGAAGGCGCGTGTATTTCGGTAGCGGCCGCCTCTCTCGTATTTATTTGCTTTCAACAAATCGCCCCACCAAACAACCATCCAATCCAGACTGTTTTTGGCTCAGCCGACAGTCTGGGAATCCATATAACCATACCGAATCAAATCATAATAACCTCACTTCATAAATCCCCATCCAGATCCCCCAAAAACACGAGAAAAACGACCACCAAAAACCCCCCAGAAGAAACCGCTCGAATGTCTTTTATGTCTTAACCAAATATATACAAAATAAAAAAAGAACATCGAATAGGAATGTTGAAAATGCACCTATTTGCAATAAACGCTACCTGTCTTTTCTATATAATATCGATAAAAATACAGCAACAGGTGTGATGTGCATTCTTCGCGTTTAATGATCCGCGCGGTCCGTTTACACGCGTTTATTTCAATATGTTTTCGACTTATCTTGTAGATAATTCAATTGCGCTTATAACTGTGTATTAATATTTTAGTATTATATGGATACGGTTGTCCATCGCTGGCATAAACGATGTAAAAATACGTCTGGGCTCGGCAGCAGCGGCGCGTGTATTTATACCAACGCGGACACAGTTCAAGGTGTGCCCCGCCACCATATACATCTTACTACATCATCACATCACCTTCATTCACACTTCTATTCTATTCATTCTTTTACAATCATTCATAAATATTAACTGCACTCTATTTTTGAGTGCCGTGATAACCGCATAACACTCGCTAATATGAACGAGCGCCGTCAAACTCCATAAACACGCACTCTCGAACAAGATATGTAAAATTATAAACAAGTATCTTACATTATAATTATACTATAGAATTATCATTACCTCTATAACCATACCAGCGTGATAGCTCAGGGGATAAGAAGCGTGGCTACAAATACTGTGGTCATAGGTTCGAATCCCACTCAAGTCAAGAATTTTTAAATTGATTTGATCGGTTATTACGACTGGGAATAATATTAATAAAATCCCGATCGATCGTCTTGATCCAGGTTTACTCTGATTTCCTGGATTGTAAGGTAAATACTGATTATTAAGTCGGTGACCTGTGTATCTAGTAATAGTTAAGATCACCGACAGACAATTAACACGTTGTGTGTATAAAAACCTCCTCAAAAAAGCTCCATCAGAGATGTAGGTTCTCTGGTATTCCAGACGACTGTATTCTCTTAATAATAATATAACGACCTTGACTCTTGCTCCATTCAAATATTGTACATTGATGGCTAATATGTGTAGAATTAATCTCTAAAGTAATAGATTCCCAGGCATACTTCACCGTAAATACGATAGTAGAGTTACTCAGCTACACTTATGATTGTTTTGGTTAATACCACGTGTAAGCCTTGGGTGAGGCACTTATAAAAAAAAATGATCAAAAGTACAGCAAAGCAACTCTATTAACGTCTTTACGGTGTACGTTTACGGCGATGCACGCCCATGCATCCCAAGCTTAAAAATCAACTAATCATATATCCTTGTAGATATCGTTTGCAATCCTGTTTAAACAAAACAAAGGGATGCACCTTTATAAATTATACAGAAGTGTTTGTTTATAATTTGATCTCTTATTGGAAAGTATATATTTTGTCACATGTTTCTTAAAACAGGACAAAGTCATATGCGGAAAGAGTACAACCCAACTTTTCTACATTTTTACATTAAAATACATTACATTTTTACATTAAAGTCATATGCGGAAAGAGAACAACCCAACTTTTGTACATCTATGTATTAAAAAATATTTTAAATTTGTACAATCCCTATAGTCATATGTATAAAAATAATGAGTTATACTTCAAATTTGTTTCTTTATACACAACAACGCGTTAATTCATTGTCTTTTGGTGATCTTAATTATTACTAGTTACACAAGTCACCGATAGTATTTACCTTACAATACAGGAAGTATCAGAGTAAACCTGGATCAAGACGATCGATCGGGATTTTAATAATATTATTTCCGATCTCCAGATCGTAAGAACTGATCAAATATATTTTTTTACTTGCATTATACTGGTATTTGCGATCTTCTCAGAACTAAGTTTGTCCCTTTTGGATTCGTTGGCCTTCTCCAGAAATTTTATTAATTAATAAATAAAATATAATATATTCCTCTTTAATTTGGCAAAGAATCTTTCTTTATTAATTAATTGATGACTTTTTAAAATAAAAAAGTTGGTTGATTCAGAAATATTCAACATAATCCAAATTATTCTGATAAAATACGCGGACTTGTTCGAGTGTGTGTATGAAAATTAAAAAGAATTGTCAATTCAGAATTTAAGTGGCAAGTTTTTCGGTATTGGAATATTTAGCCGATTCGTTTTGGTTTTAAAAACCAGTCTCGCGGTGAACAGTAGCGCCATTCAAATGGCAACCTATTCGACAAAATATATGTATTCATATAAATATAATATAAAAATATAAAATATCAGTCATAACAGCACATTAAAGGCATAATCGCACTCACGCTATCGCCTCGTTGATAATAAAATCGCGCCATTCATAAACGTTACACGTGCTGTTTGAAATATTAATTGTTCAAATGTACATTGTTCACAAAAACATTATATGAATAAAACATTTGGCATTTTAAAATACACATTTTATTATTATTAAAATGGTCACCGGAAACCGAATTGTATGTGTTTTCGTTCGTTCGTCGATTGTGGCAAATATTAGATTAGCCTTATCTGTAAATTTTCATACAAATACAATATTTGATTCAGCATTCCGCCTCGAGTATATATGTTTTCGAACAGTTTAAATCTATTAAAAAATATTTCAATGTCGTTGACCTTGTAAATTTAAACAATGAGATGAGATATATATACAATAATGATTTTTGGATATAAATAACGTAGATTATCACAATTGTGTCTTTTTCAATATATTTAAAGAAGAATTGGTTAATGTTGTTATATATCAATGAACTCGTTGAGACATTCCGGTTTCCAGCATCAGGACCACAATAACAACAAGACACCAGAAGCATCTAGTATACAAAATATATTATATATATATATATATATACATCGTTCAATGTAGATTTTATTTTAAAAAAACACCCTGTACTACACTGTGTTATGCTCTTCTGCTTCTTGGACGATTTAAGACTAACGACTTATAACATTACACTATTGTTATATTTTTTAATTTATCCCAAAGAAAACGATACCGACAAATTGATGAAACCTTGTATATATGTCACAGTATAATACTTGTCCCATCAAAAAGTACCACTCTCTATTTAATATTATATAAAGCATAATGAAACCTAGTCCAAGATTTCCTTTATAATATTGCTTTACTATATGATTATTGTATTTTATTTTAATACTCTGATATGTACAAAAAATATATATGATATACATCTACAGTTTTCATAGATCAAATTATTACATTCATGGGACAAACTATAAAAGTTGAATGAAAATTTAAAAAATAGTTATTTTATTCATATTATTGTTCTGTTCATATCCAAAAATTCAAATACATTTTACTGAACTATAAAGCAATATAATAAAAATTGAGCAATTGAAAACATATTTTTTCACCATCTTTGCTTTGGATATAATGTTAATAAACTCATCGCACAAAACTACAAACCACTTAAAAGTATCATAGATTATTAAAGCTTTTTTATTTAATATTTGAATATATCTATATTCTTTATAATCCACCGATTATTAATGTTCAATATTTAAATTGATTTTACCAAGCACTGAGCAACTACGTTTATTTTTTTTATCTATTTGATCGAATATTGGAATTGAGGTGGGCGTCTCGACGCCTTCTCTCTAGATGCTATAATAACGCACAGGTGCTCAATATCAACACACTTTATAGATATTTACAAATCTACATTCCTCTTGTAAGCCTGTTAAAAAATATTGAAAATAAAAAATAAAATAAAGTAGACTCAATTTAATTTACAACTTGAAAGTTATGGGATTTTCTTATAATTTTTTTTAATATACTTAATCTGTATAATTATCTTATGAAACTCGCCCAATATTGGAGTAAAATGTTATATATTTAACTGCATAATTAGAAATATACTTTTAACCAATGATTAAATAATAATAAAAAATATTTTTATACTTTGGTTCACTTCTTGAATGGCATGTCGATATTATGTTTTAATCCCTTCTTGAGATGGCCTGGTCTACTATGGCAGTCATGTTCACTATATTTCTAGATTAATTCACATTTTTATGATATTCATTCCTTAATTTAATCAGATTAGATACAATGGATATGCCTTTAAATTTTATGACAACTGTGTGATTTTGTATAGTAATAAACCCATAGATATCGCACGAGTGGCTAAATGCGTGGTTAGTTCAAGTGGATCAAGTGGCCAAAAACATGAGTTACCTGGCAAACATTATACTGTAAACATCTCTCTTCATATCTTCAGTTATATTTCAAAGTAAAATGGGTAAATGCATTGTTACTACATGTCATATGGACTCAAATAGATCTAAGCTCAGTTTTTATCGCTGAGTACTTCTTTAAGATGTTTAAAATATTATTGCGTTTTAATCGCCAAAGTATTGTCACAACCACTCTCGGTGTATAATATAAATATGTTGAGCGAGAGAGACACACTTAATGCAGAAGAGTGCAACAATACACGGATTTACACAAAAATGCACGAATTATTTATATTTAATGTGAATCTATGAATAAACCATATGTCGGAATACAAGTTAATATTGTGGGGATTTGTAGTTATTAATTACAGTATAAAATAAGTATAACTATTTCATTTTAATCGCCAGATTATTGTCACAGCCACTCTCAGTGGCCACTAGGAAATGTGTTGAGTGAGGGAGACACACTTATGCCTTTGTCGTATAGTAGAGAAGAGTGCAACAATACGGGTTTACATGAAATTGACGTTTAGATGCTTAAAATATTATTGCCTTTTAATCGTCAAAGTATTGTCACAGCCACTCTCAGTGGCCACTAGGAAATATTTTGAGTGAGGGACTGTTATGCCTTTATCGAATAATAGAGAAGAGTGCAACAAGACACGGCTTTACACGAAAATGCACGTATTATTTATATGCAATGCTTATTTATATCTATGAATAAAGCATGTGTCGATTACAAGTTGATATTGTCTGGATTTGTATTTATTAATTACAGTATAAAATAATCCATTATAATTTTACACTTCTCGGTTCTTTATACATAAAATTTCATCTTTGTAATATGCAAGTATGTTTTCAGTACGTTAGTTACTTAGTACGAAAGTATAGTTTGTTTAATATTTGAAAAAGACACAAATATTTTTCTGTTCATAATATATTTTACGATGAATTTGATCAGTAATATATATAATTATTTATTGATTATAATAGCCTGTTAAATAGGTAATATAATAGTGTTTATGTGATGGAAATAGCATAGCATAGCTGTACGACGACCCAGTACAGGAAGTGGGCAGTAGCAGTATCATCAGTATTAACTATACGAAGGAAGTTACTGCCCTCCCACTACAATAACTACTCAATTATAACCTTAATCAGCACTATCAATATCACTCCAATTATAACCCGATACCTCGGAATGATCTACCAAAGGCATACTAACGAAGGGATATTTTAAACATTACATCTTACACACTTATGCCTACATTTTTGTATGTTGTAATGTTTATAAAATATACCGTGACGCCTTCCCTATTGACGGGAGTCCCTTTATAAGGGGTTGGCCAGGCCACCTTGGCCTTTATGGGAGAATATAGTAGAGATGGTTTCCCAGGCCACCACACAGCAATGAGTACTTAAGATCTAGTTTGCTAAGCTAGATCTACCAAGTGACTCCGGTGCCGTGAATCGAACCCGGGAGTCTTCACTCACGAATCCGTTACACTAACCACTGGGCCACAAGACGGCTCTTTATAAAACAATACTATAATTTTAGTTTTACACTACACAATTTATAGAAAGGGTCTTTTATATATATATACCGTGACGCCTTTCCTATTGGCGGAAGTCCCTTTATAAGGGGTTGGCCAGGCCTTTACGGGAGAATATAGTAGAGATGGTTTCCCAGGCCACCACACAGCAATGAGTACTTAAGATCTAGTTTGCTAAGCTAGATCTACCAAGTGACTCCGGTGCCGTGAATCGAACCCGGGAGTCTTCACTCACGAATCCGTTACACTAACCACTGGGCCACAAGACGGCTCTTTATAAAACAATACTATAATTTTAGTTTTACACTACACAATTTATAGTTTTCCCATTACGCTTTATTTAGCTTAACAAGAGCTTTTTCACAATATAAATTATTTGATAACGATCAACTTTTTTAATTGTAATGCCGTGTGTACGCGTAACTCGCGAATTTGACGAATAGCGATTTTTACTCAAAATAAATGTAAGATTCGCGTTATGTGTAGAATCGAAGAGCTTTTCGGAAGGGTGGTTTTTTTAGACAAAACAATGTGTTAATTCATTGTCTGTCGGTGATTTTAACTATTACTAGTTACACAGGTCACCGACTTAAGAATCAGTATTAACCTTACAATATAGGAAATCAGAGTGATTTTCCCGATCTCTCAATCACAATAACCGACCAAATCAATTGAATCAAAGTTTTTGACTTGAGCGGGATTTGAACCCATGACCACAGTATTTGTAGCCACGTGTCTTATCCCTTGAGCTATTATAAGCTTATGAATAATATTTATTGATATTACCCTCAGAAAATGTCTATTTTATACATGTTTTTCAATAGTTAATGTATATTTTATTAACGATTTAATTCATTTTGTCCGCAGGATTGATATATAACACACTTTATTGGAATACCTCATCAAATTGTTTACAACTGGAACTAAATGACATGAATGCTTCAGTATATCACCATACACTGTGGTAAGCTTTTAATTAATATAGCTCTGTTGTATTAGAATTTAAATAATGTGTTTATAAGTTTTGTGCGTGTTATTATATGGAGAAGTGGCGCCGCGTTGGGATCCGTTACCCGTGCGCATCTCTTCTGAGATGAATATCAAACTTTTATATAAAAAATATGTATAAATAATTATAATTGCCCAGACCAACCCCTTAGTAAGCAATAGTAACCAAATCTTGAGCACGAGTGAATTTTTTTAAATATTTTTTAATTACTTTGTAGTGCCAAATATCTATTGGTAGGATCCCTTGTCAAGGAGTTGGCTTGGTTTCCCAGGCCATTCACAGAGATGAGTCCTTCAGATCTAGTTCCCTAGTACGCTAGTTCTACCAAATGATCTTTGTGAATAACTATTATTTCGATCAATTCATTATTTCATTCAACACGTACATAAACGCCACAAGGCAGCTCGAGACTTGAATAGACCATTAATTTAAGGAAAAATATGGAATCAACCTAGGAATGAGAGCTAAGAAGCCGTCGGTGTTAAGCTAAAAAAATAGTTATTCACATTTTTTTTTTTGCAATTATTTATTTATTTACGTCCTGATGAGCTTTTTTGAGAGGGTTTTTAGACACAACAACGTAATAATTGTCTGTCGGTGATCTTAACTATTACTAGTTACACAAGTCACCGATAGTATTTACCTTACAATATAGGAAATCAGAGTAAACCTGGACCAAGACGATCGATCGCGATTTTATTAATATTATTCCCGATCTCCCGATCGTAAGAACTGATTAAATCTTTTTTTTATACTTGAGTGGGATCCCTTGGGACGCGTCTTATCCCTTGAGCTATTACGCTGGTATTATCTCGATTTCTATAGCTTCTTAGTTCTTAATTTGACTGAACTACTTCCGAGCTAAAGCTATATAAGTTACTATACAATTATTTTTAAAGAATGTCGATTGTTATGTTACGTAGATAATTGGACCTAAAGTAATGGTTTCCTCATCGCATTGCGGCACCATGAAAGTACATTGTTGGTCGGTATTTTATAATTATTACATATATTACAATTTCTTTATTATGCAAGTTTTTACAATGATTGATAGAACAATAAACACATCTTTGGAAATAGACTTAGGTGTACAGATTGTATAAATATTTGTACCTACAACTAACATGAGAAATAATATTAAATTATAGAAAGAATGAGAGCGACCTCGTATAGTATATAAGTGATACCTAAACCTAAGCTTCCGACGCCTTAATTCTTTTACTTTGTGTTTTAATATTTGTAAATAAATACCGTGACGCCTTCCCTATTGGCGGAAGTCCCTTTATAAGGGGTTGGCCAGGCCACTTTGGCATTTACGGGAGAATAGAGTAGAGATGGTTTCCCAGGCCAACACACAGCAATGAGTACTTAAGATCTAGTTTGCTAAGCTAGATCTACGTGATCTAACGGATTCGTGAGTCTTCACTCACGAATCCGTTACACTAACCACTGGGCCACAAGGCGGCTCAATTTATGTATCTTTTATTTTTTCTGTTTTGTCAAAAAAAGCTCTTACGAGCGTTTATATGTAAATATATAAATAAAAAATAGTAAATCAACTCCACTGCTGTCTTTGCGGTGTGTGCGTTTGTGGAGCGTACTCCTAGGAAACCCAAGCGTTATGGAAGCTAAATAATTCCTTTATGTTTGGTTTATTTGTACCTTCATACTTTTATGAGCATATCCAGTTAGTGGTGTCGTGTCTGTCAGGAAGCTGTTATGATAACAAGATAATATAATTATGTTTGATGTTCAGCGGGGGCCCAGTTGTTACGGGTATGTGTGTCCCTTTGTGCCCGCTCGCCTCTTCTGCTGCTTTGCTTCCGCCTCAAGTTCCATTTCATTGAAACCGGCTGCTGGTCTGGCTTGCTCGCTGTTAGTATACACATCTAGATACAACCCACATTATGTCAAGAAATTGTACTCTGCTCTGTGCCAGAGTGTCTTCTCTACTAATTCAGGTCGCTCTACCCAATAAACAGTCCAAATTGGTCGCCCACTAAATCACATCTGACTATCAATGGCAACATAATCATATGCTAATTCTTTGTCCTATATTGCCCCAAATGTACAGTGGTACCTCGAGATACCAATACCCCTGACATACGAATGTTTTGAGATACGACGAATAATATTCGAGAATTTCACCTCGACATACGACGAAAATTTGAGATACGCCTGAGGAGATTTTATATTAGAAAGGGTCTTTTATATATATATACCGTGACGCCTTTCCTATTGGCGGAAGTCCCCTTTATAAGTGCTGGCCAGGCCTTTACGGGAGAATATAGTAGAGATGGTTTCCTTGCGGCCACCACACAGCAATTAGTACTTAAGATCTAGTTTGCCAGATCTACTAAGTGACCTGGAAGTCGTGAATCGAACCCAAAGCCTCACTCACGAATCCGTTACATTAACCACTGGGGCCAAGGCCTGGTCTCTTTTGAGAGGGTTTTAAGGGTACAGAACATGTTAATTGTCTGTCTGTGATCTTAACTATTACTTAGTTACACAGGTCACCGACTTAACAATCGCCTCAGTATTTACCTTGCCAACCAGGTTATCAGAGTAAAACCAGATCGACGATCGATCGGGATTTTATTAAGATTATTCCTGATCACCCAGTCGTAATAATAAGGCTGGAACGGATTAATGGCAGTTTGTGTATGGAATTGTATGGGAAAAAATTACTTTGAGATACGATTGTTTTGAAATGTGACGATGATCCTGAACGAATTAAATTGCATCTCGAGGTACCACTGTATCGCCATAGTGAATTTTATGGAAGAATATTTTTAAGTAAACGTTTGATGCCAACGAGATGAGATGAATGAGAGAAAGCATAGGTACATATAATCTGAAAAAATAACAAAAATTTTAACGAATCAGGTAGAAGATTAAGTAATTCCATTGACACGAAATTATTCTCCATAAAAGAGAATTGTCGATCTAAAATATTATCATTGATGGAGCACTGAGCTGAATATTCTGGTAATATTATATATGTATATGAACTCCAAACAGTGCCCATCGCTGACACTTCTTATGAAAAAACAGAATTTTTAAAAATCTCACTCATTAAGCTTTAATAAGTTTATATAAATCACCATCCAATTTTTTTTTTTATTACAAACTAAGACTATATGTTTTGAATATAGCAATATACATTTTTTTAAATATATTTTAATTAATGTTCATCATCGTAGTAAAAACACTGACTTTTATCAGCATTTTACATTACCTTATTTTCATTTAAAATATATACTCTGTGTATTATTTTATTTGCTCATTTTTTAGAAATAATAAAAAATACGCTGTTCGTATTCATTCTCAAACATTGTCTATACATTTTTTGAATATTGTTTATTTTACCTGTTCCGTATAACGATGACATTTCACATATCGCGCGACTTAATTTCACATCAAACGATGCCTTGTTTTATTCACATGTAGAGGAGATATTATAATATTATCAAATATTTACTCAGTGATATATGCATAATATAATAAAAGAACTTGGTATGTAGTTGATTTTTACGTACACATGTATGCTGAGCGCCAACAAGGCTACTGCTTACAGGCCGAGTGGCCGGAGGATCCGCTACTCCAACCCACCAGTGTAAATATTATTTATATCTTATTATTATATATATATATATATATATATATATATATATATATATATATATATATATATATATATATATATATATATATATATATATATAGTTATATATATATATATATATATATATATATATGAGTTCTATAAGGTAGTTAGAGTTTAGATATTAATAACTGAGGAGCATTGTGGAAGATGCTAGTGGGAAGCCTCAGTTCATCACTGAACTGGAGTGCTTATGATGAGAATATATATAGATATATATATATATATATTTAAATTCATCAGTCAATGGAAAATTATGTCCCCAGCTTAAAGATATGCATAGTTTAATAAATATATTTTAAAATGTGAGGGGTGTTGTTTGTGTCTCCAGTTAGTCAGCGACCTTTAACCCCGACAATCGCTCCAGACAAACCGACTGAAGCATTGGAAATTTAATATAGAATTGAAGTTATTTAAACATCGTAGTGCGCCTGTGTGACTCTATACACTGTATTATTGCTAGTACACGTCAGTGAATAATTGAGATTACAGATATGAGATACTTTGTTTCATGAGTATGTGGAGTAAATGCAAATATGTTCAGAGGCGAGATATCTCGCCAATGGTCGTAATTGGTTACACCGGAAAACTATATTATCATATTGTGTTACGATATCACTAATAAAAGCCATTTGCTGCAAGGTAATTCGCCATGAAACAAGGTGCAAAATATATAAAATAACGCCACGCCAACCATGTACCTAATAATTAGTGAAGTTTTTACTGTCGTTGTTTCAAAGTTAAAATCATTTGACTTGTGCATACATATCTCATGTATGTATAATACAAATGCCAGCGTAATAGCTCAGGGGATAAGTGGCTACAAATACTGTGGTCATGGGTTCAAACCCCAGTCAAGTCATGATTTTTTTAATTGATTTGATCGGTTATTATCGATCGTCTTGATCCAGGTTTACTCTAATTTCCTGTATTGTATGGTTTACACTGTGAATATTAAGTCGGTGACCTGTGTAACTAGTAATAGTTAAGATAACCGACAAATAATTAACGCGTTTTGGTGACTAAAAAACCCTCTCAAAAAGTAGCTCCGTCAGAGATGTAGGTTCTCTAATATTCCAGACGACTGTTTAATGTTTAAAAAATGGCTGTAAAAAATAAACAACTACAAAAAATTGTCTATGTTTTTAGTCATTTTAAGTTCATTTAGTGAAATAGAAATGTTTAGATGCTTTTCAATCCACAATATATAAATTGAAAATTTGATAGCCTCTCTATTGACCTTGACCCCGGATGATCTGCACACACATTGTAGTGGGTTAAAAGTTTACAGTGTCATATAACTGACAGTGTTTTATTATTATTATAATGACGTTATTGTGTGTATAATGGCGGCCGAGGTGAGCCGCCCATCCGGATTTGGGCGAAAAGTGAAAAGCGGATGTGACAGAATAAAATTTTCGTGACCGTGTCATTGGCAAACGTATCTCTTCTTTCAAGGATATACTCGATATTGAAAACAGTACCTTGTATCCGTTTAATGTGTCAAAGTGAAACCAGATAGTGAGGTGTCGTAGCACGAAGAAAATAATTTCGTATAATATTTGTACATATCGCCTGCTCCAGCGTATAATATCGTAAGTACAAAAAAATGTGTTTGCTCTTATGTCTTTATGGAACTGAGCCACATATTGCATGTATGAAACCTCAAAAAATATTGATTTTCAATCATTATTTAACCTATTGAGTGGGACTTTTTCGAAATAGTAAGATAGTCCCATTTGACCGGCAACTAATGTAGATTCATCTATTATCTATTACACATTTCATGTCTGTCAATATAAGGTATTTAATCGTAAATTGTTATATTTTATAAATAATAATTAAACCGAGTGATACGTGACAGGCAGTGTTACCAGATGGAATATGTGGCTCAGTTCCATAAAGACTTAAGAGCACACAGAATGTTTTTATACGATATTATACGCTGGAGCAGTCGATATAGTCTTATAGTCTAATCAATTTCAATCATATTGTCATCATTCCTCACCATATGATTTTCTCACTTTTCTGTATTGTAATTATTTAATTAACTATAATAACAACACTGAACTCATTTAGGGTTATTGTACTATTAGGGTTGAGTTTTTTTCAATATCCTTATGCCGCGTACATACACTCGCGCGGATGCATTCGTGCGAACGTTCGCAAGAATCCAATTGAACATTGTTGAATAATATTAATAACTAGCGTAATAGCTCAAGGGATAAGACACGTGGCTACAAATACTGTGGTCGTGGATTTTAATCCCGCTCAAGTAAAATAAATTGATTTGATCGGTTATTACGACTGGGAACAATGTTAATTAAATCCTGATCGATCGTCTTGACCCAGGTTAACTCTGGTTTTCTGTATTGTAATGTAAATACTGATTATTAAGTCGGTGACCTGTGTAACTAGTTATAGTTAAGATCTAAGAGATAAAAGCTCTTCAATTGTACACATTACGCGAATCCAACATTTAATATGATTTAGTAAAAATTCACTAAACATTCGCTTATACTAAAGCTTCGCTATTGTCTGTATGCGGCATTATTTGTCAAATAAAAGGCACATTAAATATGGGTGTTGATAAGGATAGTATAAGTATATTCTGCAGTAATTATGTTAATAAATGTCCATAAAGCTGCAATTTGATAACTTATGCTTATTAAAAATAATTTAATATTTCAGTCTCAATATCTAATTTATTTATATTTCATCACACAATGCATTAAAGAAGACAATTCCTCATAATTAATAGTTATTGTCTCAATAAATCGATATATCTTTCAAACAAACGCACCGAGAGAACAAAATACGTGTAATTAGATAATATTTTCAATAAACCAGGCATATCTACGAAACTATTTATATATTGACTTTGAATACTGTTTGAGAATTAATTGCATCTGTGTGGGTTGTATTTACAAATTGTAGTATTGTGTTAATATCTATAGATATTTATATAATGTAGAGGAACATTAGTATACTAGCAGGAATCCGACAACGTGGGTTCTCCTCGTCACTACGATGTGAGCCCACTTCTTGTATTTATGATATTTTTATTTTAAATATGCCAATATTTAATTTATTAAAAGACTATATAATATGAAGTTGCATAGTATTATATTAATATATGAAAGATGTTCATGAATGGAACTCTTTGTGTTGTTCTCCATGAATGGTCCCTTTCATCACTGCGCATGCACTTCTTACCGCTTATCGGAAATTACTCTCCCCCCTTTTTATAATATATAAAATTTATATAATGTATTAATTCACTGTAACATTGGGATCTTAAGAATAACTTAACTAACGCTATTTATATATTGGACATCCTGAATACGGGTTTTCAGCACGAATTGTGTAAATTATTCTCTCAAAATAGATTCAATGAATCATCTTAAAATAATTTATTAATTTACATTACAGATGCATGGTTTTTTATTAATTTTATATCCATTCTTCGCTGTATTCTTTTTTTTCAACCATTGTTACTTTATAATTATTATATACTATGTACATTCTATATTATACGGCATGATTTATGTCGTGCTCTGTACTTTTTATATTTATTTTAAAATCAATTTAAAGTTTTTCATACCGCTTATACACTTTTTTTTAAGTAGGAAGGTCGTAAATTGTATCGGTTAGGTTAGGTAAAGTTCTTTTATACAGTTTTTTATTTTCTTTAAATTCACATTATTTTAATTCCAATTAAACTTTGTTCATTACAATTTCACTCTTCAAAAAGCTCCATTAATCAAAGATATTGGTTAGAATATTTTACACTTCTTCAGTAAAAATGAATTCACTCGAACCTGGATCTTTTAGATACGTTGCTAACGAGTATGTATTGAACTATTAATTTTATTTTAATCTTGTCAAAACTCAAATGAACATGAGTTTATTATTTAAAGAGGTTCAGGCATTGAATTATTATAGTGTTCAATAATTTATAATCAGACACCGCCAAAATGTGGCTCCAAAAATTATATTGTCCCATTTATATTACAAAACCGCAAATAAATTGATTTCATTATTCAAACCCAAATGTTTATATTTTTGCTAAAGAAATTAAATTTTTCATGTTTTTTTGAGTCCAAATCTGTTTGAAGAGAGCAAAAATGTGGTATTTTTTGCCAAAAGTGCCAAAAATTTGCATTATAAGGTATTAAAATGGCATTTGGCGGACTCTGTTTAATATCCATATTTCTTTCCCTCAATCATAACTAACTGTCGTCATTCCACATTAATTCATAATAATGACCGTTGTATTCAGGACAACTGTGTATTTATTTTATTTTCATTTTTTAATACCCTGATTTACTTAAAATATTAGATTAGAGTCTGTCGTGTATGAAAATTATAATTAAATTGATTTTTTTATTGGTGTCGTATCTAAATACGATGCAAGATAGTGGAAGCGCTCGGTCAGAGTGAACCTAATTCGTCCGTCCACGTCTTGTGAACGTTCCTCTTGATATTTTTACAATAGATTAATGTATTATTTATAAGTATATATATATATATATATATATATTTAGTGATCTAGTGGAGAGTGTAAGCATAGCCAACACCTTTCTAAATATAAATGAGTGAGCCAAGCCGGTTGCATGAATGACCGAACCTCGACCACCGACCGCTCTACATCTGTGCCAATACTAACCAAATCGTCTCCTCTCCATGTTTTATTGTCTTCCAAACACCAATTAAATATATATACATCTCGACACACTGTGTTCACTTGTATTTTAATTGAAATATTAAAATACAAGTGAATTTATAATATTTTAAAAAATGTTTCTGGACAACCCTGTCTATATGCATGCATATCTCGACATTCTATTTATGTGTGTTTTTAAATAGAATTATTTCTGAACTATGCCAAATAAACGATTTCATTGTGAACACAAATGCACTGTGACAGGAAACATGCTTGTTACATTTGATGTTCCTGAACAGACTTACAGATTCGTAAATACGATATTTTAGTGAGTTATGATTTAAATTCAAACTGAGCTTGGCTTCACAAGATATACATAATATGGCATGATTGAAGAAAATCATAATTACACTCTCATTAAAAAAACTTATTTTATATAAATAGAATTGGATTTGTATTAATTAAAAGTCATTTTGATAAAGCCCAAACAAACTTATCTGTGAATTTTATGTCGCATCCTATATCAATATTCATAATATTCATGTTAGTTTTAGGTAAAAAATTTGTATATATTCTGCATACTTAAGCTTACGAATACATACGATGTATTGTATTTTCATAAGTTCATAACTAATAAAGAAATTGTAATATACATATTTTCCTAGAGTGAAACCTGCGATATTTACTTTTTAAGACGCTCATTTTTTATTCAAATACAACTTCAATTGTTTTATTTTAATAATTTATAAAAATATATGTTGTTTCTTACAGAATCGTAGTGTGTTGCATATTTTTTTATTTATTTATATACGAACTGCTTTTGAGAGGGTTTTTACAAATTTGGTTTTTTAGACACAAGACTAATTAATTAATTGACTGTCTGTCGGTGATCTTATTACTATTACTATTTACACCGTCACCGAAAGAGTGGCTCTGTCTAATGATTAGTTATATTTTTTTTATAAATCATGCAAAATAATTATTGCTTAATGATGTCGGAAGTTATTTGTAAATAGTGATGAACTCGACAATGAGTGCGACAAACTTAGAGGTACATCCATACATAAATACCGTAACTTTTTATATAAATACAATAGTGGATAGTCATTCAACAGTTATGGTGGACAGCATTAGGATCTGGTCATCCGTGTCTGGTGTCCACATCTTCCAGTTCTGCGGTAAGCCACAAACCACTACGAGCACATGCCATATTATAGATCTACCTACTATTTTTATAAACACCCGCTACCATCACTCACCTTCGACAATCTAGATTCTAGACTATTCACCGACACTTGGTTATTTATCATAAAGATGCGGAATGTTTTCCCAACCATGCTGATGCTTATCATGTCGCTATTGCAAATACTTACATAAGTACCTACGCTCGAATCATGAAATATGTATACGTTAAATATTTGCAGTAAGAGACCTTTAAACTGCAGCTAGTGCATACTATCAATTTCTAGAATAAACTAACTATTCTTACTGATAAGCTTCTATTAATATAAAACTTTAATTCTGCATAGGGTAGTTATATACAGGGTGAACTAACTGAAAATATTTTATGGGGGTAGGATTTCACAAAAATAGATTTTTTATTATTAATGAACAATAATTTGTTCTTATTTTCATGACTTATTTAACAGAAACAACTGATTCCCATATGGCGGCCCAAATTCGATTCCAAAACCACAAAAGATTTTTAATAGTACTCTGTTTATTTAATTTTTAAAAGAAGGCAATACATGACATCTAAAATTGGTACCTTTCGTTGTTCCTTATAAACGTGGTATTTTTATAATCCTAATCATTTTTTATTTAAGTACTGTTAAAAATCACATTTTAATGTCTTCAGAACAAAAATCAGCTCACGATCTTGTGAATACGCCTTTGTTGTAATTATGTTTATTTATTATAGTTACGCCTTTTACAGCATTGACTTGATAATAAAGTTAACATATGATAATGACATAATGATAAAAATATTAAAAAAATAAATAATAATCGTAAAAATGGAGGCAGGCTTTCATCGTCACTCTAATGTTGATATATTTTTTTAAATATATGTCAAATTAACATTGTGATTCTACAAAATATTACATGATTTTATGTAAAAATAAATATTATACACATGTTCATTCGAATGTATTTATTCATGTACTAACTAATTGTATCTTGGTTTAATTTTATTTACATAAGATCAGCTGGTTCCATTGTCAAGTATCTGATGATAGAAGACCACCTTAGAGGTGTCATATAATTGGCAATTCATAAGTGCGCCAGTAGGTATATATTCGGTGGATCCATCCTGTCTAGGAATGGTATTGTAGTCGTGACTGGAATATTATCCTATGTCGCTATTCCTGATTTACGATATCACAAAACATCTTCCTCGACACTGTGTCCTTTGAATCACAATAACACATCCTCGCCATTATAATCAATCATAAAAATTCGATACTCACACCAAGGAATTCGCGGTGTGAAGCGCCTTCTGAATTAAAATAAGATCAGCTCCAACACTGTATTAAAATATCACATTTGTTTTAATAGTTTGTATGTACATACATTCATTACCTAATTTATTAATAGACGAATCGTTCAAATATTCATCACCAATAAATTGATTTTGGAATAATTCATATTTTTTGTCAAACTCCTCGACCGAATAATTCACAAAATTGCTGTAAATTTTATACAATGTCCCATTTCCACAATAATTTAATATTAGTATAGATTATATACGAAAATTTACCAAATACAGATAAACATCGTTTTACGTCAGGGTTCCGTTCCGAAAAAAACCGGCGTAAAAAGATTAACATTTAACGTTATTATCAGAATTATTATCTGCCTTAATCGTGTTTTTCCTGTAGCATTGTTTAAAATAATTTTTATTTGTTTATTTGAATTGTTTATTTATTGAAGACACCAATTTTATTTTATTTTTAATAAAGGCACTAACCGGCGTATTTGTGAATCAGCGTATAACGATGTTTTACTCAATGCAGTGTCCAATACTGAAAAATGTTTTTTTGTACTCCCTTTTAGGTGAGATATGTTCATTAATCATATTTATGATTGTACGTGTTTTTATCTCCTTTTGTTGGTCTTATTTGAAATATGGTTCATTTCACGATTATGTAGAGTAAATCACGAATTATAGACACGTGCATTGGCTGACTAACTTACGGCAAACGGCTGTGATTGGGGATAACGTAAAATAATATATTATAATGTTGATGGGTAATCTTTGAGAGCACTTGTTAAATAAGTGTCGCATCCACTGTACATCCATGGATAGTTTTTTTTCATAATTTTTATTACAAATACATATAATAATTATTATATTTAATTGTGAGGTGTCTTATTGCACGATGACTTTATGTTTCATTTGAAGAATGTCTTTATGAGGTCACTTCGGTTTATAACACCATAATTTATTATATGAGCGAATACGATATTATAGGACCGGTTCAATGCATATATCGCTAATAGTTTCCGCAAATTCAGAATATTTTATTCTTCTCTAAAGGAATTTCCGCCGATGGCAACCAACACCTGCCGATCCATAAATAACACGTTGGCGGAAGATACTCAGTATAGATTTGTTGCAAATATGACATTAGTATCTAATTTACATACATTATTGTAACATATGGCACGTCCACCTTACACAAAAGATGCTTGTACTTCTGAAATGTCTATAAAAATAATTTATCATTGTATATGTGACAGTGGACAGTTTTTTTTATATAGACATTTTCTAACCTGTACCAAACTACCCCTTGTGATTATACAGGGTGGACTTGAACTAGCTGAGAATATTTTAGGGGGTGGTAGAGTATCGAAAGTATAAAAAATATTTCGCGCTTTTGAACGCTCTGATTTAAAAATTTTGAAGAGTCTGTTACATATTTTAGGAACTTACCAATTTTTTCTAATTACTAATAATATATATAAAAAAACACTTATTTTTGCCACCCTACCACCCCCTAAAATATTCTCATTTAGTTCAAGTATACCCTGTATTGTGAGATAAATATAAAGAGGTTATCCTAATATTTATTATCCATTGACTGCCTTTATGAACATATTCTTTTACCACTGTATTTCAAATAAAACGGCATTTATTGTTTTTATAATTCATACAAATCAGTCGATAGTTTGCTATAATGATAGTTATAATCAAATAAATATACGCAGATTTACTGAATGTATGACATTGGAAATCGAACATAGCCTCAAATCAATTGCACTATAAGTTGTCTTGTCGTCTCTGTTTATTGAATATCCATTCAATATAATCTGTGAGAAATTTTTGCCTTTGAATCGACTAGAATAATTATCTCTTTGTTTTTTTTTGTTAATTTAAATGTGTATACAAGTTTATTTATAGCATATAATTATTATTGAATAAGTGAGCACACGCACTTTCTATTGTGATGTGTGTCACCGCTTATATCCTTTGTACCTACTTTTACGATATTTGTCATAGTTGTGGACTATTTAAATTTTATATGAATGCTTCTCTTAAGTTTCCAATAAACATTGCACATTATTCTCTACCTTATAAAAAATATCTTAACCGAAGTTTGGAATAGGTACTCGTGCTTTTTGACCCAATCACGAGCTTCTTCTTGTCTGCAGTGCCTAACATATTTTTTTATCATGATAATTATTGTGTAATTGGAGTTTTTTAATCAATTTATTACTACAACTACTATCTTCATTGAATACGAAGTATGTGTGTTAATTGGCATGAATTAGTGAAATTTGTAGCTGGGTCAATCGCACTTGTTGACCCAGGTCTCCTTTCTCATTGACACCGTGACTTATCTTTAATTACACGAATCATCTAATATTATTTTTATTGTCGTTTCAGATACGATCACCGATAGAAGAAAAAGTGAGTATATACACTTTTAATTTCATTCTCGTCGGACGAGGCAACCGATATATAAATATCCGCGCCCACGTTCAGCTCAACCGTTAGTTGGTCTCTTTGGATATTATTTTTTGTGAACATTATTATTTTATTCTAGACGAAAGATCGTAAAGCGACCGGAATACTCACTCCAATGAATACGTTTATTATATGTATAGTGTGTTATATTGTATATTTTGAAACGAGTCAGACAGCGGTCGTAAAATCGGTGTCTGTTTGCCTCTAAAACAGTTTAGAAATAATAGTAGATTATAGCCGAGATTTAGGATTATAGCATTAAAATGCAACACCTGGTTGTCAAGATTATTACATCAAAGTCCGAAGCAATTACCTTGAATTATGCTTTACCCAGACATTAATATTTATATCCACTATATAGGTACATTTTACTGTGTAATAGAAAAGAACTTAAATCATTTAAATAGAGATGAATAGATCATTCGCCAACCCTTCTGATTTCTTAAAACCGTAACAAAATAATGTCAAAAATAAATTCGCTTACAAATTTTCCACAATATTTTACCACAAATTAACCCTATTTTTTTGTCAATTTGCCCCTTAATATTATTTATAATAATTTCTATCAAATAAAAATATTAGTTATTACCTTAATGAATAAAATTTTATCCCAATTTAAAAAAAAATAGAATATTAAATCTCATCTCTACACCTATGTATATTGACAATAAAGAATATAATTATACAGGGTGTACTTGAATTAACTGAGAATATTTTAAAGTTTGGGTATCGCAAGTATAAGCGAAAAAAATATTAATTACGTATTTAACAGACACTATACACACGCGAGTCACTACTGAGTACTTCACAGAAACAGCAGATTCCAAGATGGTGGCCCAAACTCGATTCCAATAGCACTATTAATATTTTCACTTATTTCTGTAATAGCCTACCACCCTTTTTACATTTATATTTTATTAAATTTACACAAAGTCATCGATAGGACCTCAGCATTGCTTAATAATATCCTTAATTTTCACGGTATAATATAGAAAATTATAATAAACTTGAGTCGATCGATTAGTATTTTAGGATGCTAACATATGTACTCATTACTTTTATCATTCAAATATCGACATGTAAAATGGAGGCATCAGATATAATCAAAACCGACATGTTACAGGCCATACAATTGGATGTATACATATCAAGATGGCGGACCAAGTAGACGAGTCTGAGTGAGACAAGAAAAGTCCATCCTATATATATTTTATTAAAAAAAAAAAAACATTTTGTAAAGTGCACTTGATCTTTAACGTGAACTACAATTTGAATGGCCAATGATTTATTTTCAAACCATCTCTACTATATTCTCCCGTAAAGGCCAAGGTGGCCTGGCCAACCCCTTATAAAGGGACTCCCGTCAATAGGGAAGACGTCACGATATATATTTATTTCATTTTAAGCGGGTTATATGTGGTGAGTTGCTGAGAGGCAGGGTTAATGAGGCTATTGTAAGGGTCATTGGATATGATTGTAGTTATAGTTGGTTTTGATTTGTATAGGACACGGTGTCTGTAATTGGAGCGGGCGTGGTTAGTATGGCGGAGTGGAGTGGACATAATGAGAAAGTTCCTCGAAGCCAGGTAGCCCATGGTATAAGTATGGAGCGTAACACAGAAGCCATGGTGCTGTCCCCCCCTGTCCCCCATACTACCTCAATACAGGTGCTGAACCACCACAGGACCGGCTCTTGGACCACTACCATCATCACCATCACCACATCTTGCTCTGCTCTGCTCTGCTCTTACTATACTATAAAACTGCGCACGAGCCATTCAATACTATATCAATTACACTCGAACATACCACTCACTAACGACACTTTCCAAAATTATACAACCCAAATAAGCTTTCAGCAATCAAATCAATATATATATATATATATATATATATATATATATATATATATATATATATATATATATATATTGATTTAGTAGTGATTTAGTAGTTTAATTGAGACTCATTACATATATTTTTGCTCGAATTGAATTTTTCAAATGGTGACATCTCCATTGGTTCTCTAATATTCCCAAAGTGGGCGCAACAGGAAACCAGGGGGGCGGTGAAAGCATAAAAGAATAAAGAAAATTCATCACAATTAAAAAAAAAGAGTCGCTGGGTAATATTTTTTCCTGGAAAAGGGGCGATAGGTTACAATAAATTCGGCAGTCACTGCCCTAAAAGCACGTTTTTCTAATATCTATTGATTTATTTGGTTCTGCAACATTTTTTTTTCATTTTTTCAATATTCCACAACGGCTTAATTTGCAATCCTAATAATTTCACTTTTTTTCAATAATTGAATTTTGGGCTTAAAAACATCATTGTACAAAACGCTTCCAAATACTTAAATAATAAAGACAATGAATGTAGATATTTTATTTATTTTTTATTTTAATAATATATACACTTTTGCAATTAAAGCACTTTTGTACAAAAAATGGGTAACAAGCACATTAAAAAAAATTATGGGATAATGAAACACTTTTACGTTACTCCACCACAATTTGATTTACTGGAGTTGTATAGTATTAGAAAATAATATAATTCTATTTCATGTTTTGCTCTCTAGTTTACCTGCTTATAAGTAATAGCTTTATTTCGATAGATGATCATTGGAATTTAAGACAAATAACTAAGGTATTGTTATTTCTCTAATCAGTTTTCAATGAGCGCATTCCAATCTTATTTGTTTCCATTAGACAATACCGTTGCTCATCCAGATAAGGTATTTTCAGTTGTTTCACTAAATTCCTCCATGTACATAATCTTTGTTCTTTACTATTATTATCTGTGTCATAATGGAATGGCACGCGAATCTCATTGTTGCATAATAATTGTTAACATTTAAAATGCGAATTTTCGCTCTGGCGCTATTATACCGACGATACCGGTTCGCAACTCTTCTGTCTGATAAACACGAATCAATAATCGCCGGTTTTGTTCATCATCTCGTTTGTCTCTCAAATATGGAAATTATTAATTAAACGATAATTTCACCCAGTAGATTAAAAAAAAAAAAAGAATATATGTAGATTTTCTTAAAATGGCTTATGGGAAATCTTTATTTTTATTATAATATTAATCTTAATACCGCTATATGTATTATCGGACGCTGGCATTGATTCGTTTTTTCTTAATAAATACGATTAAATTTTGAGCTGTGTATTTGTAATGAATTTTTGTAGAATGTTCAAATACATACGTTTTTTTTTAAAGATGTAATGATCAGGGTTTACATAGAACGGTAACCATATTTTAAAATCTTTAAGTAATTCTTATACATTACAATTTCTTTATTATGTTTGATAATACAAAACATCTTATGAATTAGACTTCTTTTTACCTTTAAATTACATGAGAATTTTAATAAGATTTTTATTTGATATGAGAGGTAATATTAAATAATACAAAGTATGCGGATAAAAATAACAACCTTTAAAAATATAACATAAACAAAATACACTTTATAAAATAAAGTTCTTATCGACTTTTTCATATCTTCAAAAATGACTTCTATTTTATATATGTACATATTTTTTAACTTCCTTTGAACTGATCTGACGGAAGCATTAATTCTAGTTTTTTTTTTTTGAATTGATAATGTGATACATTTCCCAACGGAGATGACATCTCTTTTTCGGTAGAACTCCATAATTTATTAAAAAAATGAAATATCTACTTAAACATATACTAACGATATGTTTTATATTTTTGTATAGGTTTTTTAAAATTATTTAACGCCCCGAGGAGCTTTTTGTGAGAGGGTTTTTTATACACATAAACGTGTTAATTTTCTGTCGGTGATCTTAACTATTACTAGTTACACAGGTCACCGACTTAATAATCAGTATTTACCTTACAATCACAATTTTTTTCGCAAATATTTATTTATTTACGCCCTGATGAGCTTTTTTGAGAAGGTTTTTAGACACAACAACGTCTTAATTGTCTGTCGGTGATCTTAACTATTACAAGACAATACAGGAAATCTGAGTAAAGCTGGATCAAGACTATCGATCGCGATTTTATTAATATTATTCCCAATCGAGCTGGATTTGAAACCATAGTATTTGTAGCATAGTATGCGTATAAAATATATGAAAGTTCTCATTTTAGAGCATAATCTTATCTTTAGATAAATATAGGTAGGGTTGCTATAAATAACTTTCAGGGGCGTTATACCGATTTTTTTTGGTCCGTATAAAAAGATATATGGCAACCCCAAATTCAGTCCCGTGATAATGTTATCTTATTAAGCAGGCCAATAATTGTAGAGTAGCCGCGATGATTTATACATATAATAATTGTATAAGATATTTAGGGTAATAGAGGTAGCAAGCAAGCAAGTGACCGTCAGACCGGTCACCGACAACGGCGCCGTCCTCCTTCTCCTCGGCCCCTCTCCTGGTCATGGTTTCCATCTCCTCGTCTTCTTCTTTTTGCCCCGTTGTCGAGAGAGAAGTCTTGGTGACCACAGGACATGCCATCTTGAGACCATCTCGCCACGACACTGACACCTATATATACCACCGCACTTATAATCATTATAAAAAACACCACTTAATCACTGCGGCGCTTCAATCAAACTTGATTATGGCGAAGATGGTATTGCTAATTCCCTACAGAGATAAATGCCATTCAATGTCGTTTAAGATGAATGACTGCTATGGACAGGATGCGCAAATATATCATTTATTTCAAGACATATGAGAATAACCCAACCAGTTTTATCTGGATATTTTATTAATATATTAAAAATCACTCGTATAATTGTTAATAATAAATACAGACAGCCTGACCAGAGATGTGTCAAGGTCGAACGAATATTATAATAGTATTCTTATTAATCCACTCATATTAAGAAATTATAAGTTATTATAATTAATCGAGCGTTATACTATTCTCTTTATTTCTCTTCATTGCACTGAATAGGGAAAAAGGATAGAACGATATACAGAAAAGAGATAGGTATAATACTACAATAATCGTTTGACTTTGGCACATCTCTGTGTATGATCAATCCAGTTTGTCTCAATTCTAACACCAACAACCAAAATAGCCACTGTTCAATGCAAATTATTATTGATTTTTATTTTATTTATTGAAAACAAACAGCTTCCAGAAAGTATCGGGAAGCTTATAGTTTTATAAATGTAGTTTGAAACAGCAGTAAAAAAAAACAAAAGAAAATTGGAGATAGTTAGTAATATGACATGAGAGCAGAAGATAAAATGATACAGAGAAGACATAAGTATAATATTTATGTGACTCGGATTATTACCAATTTGAATCTGATTAGTGCATTAAAACATTAACAAAATTACAGGACTGATACGAATTAGGCTTTATTATTCATGAAAAATTGTTTGTGTATAAAACCTTACATTCATTGCACTGTGTATTTTCCTTTTTCATTGGAAATAAATATAAAATAAGCTGTTCATCAATCGTATTGTTATCTCTTCAATGTTTATCAATTTTTATATGTATTATGATAACATTTTAATAAAAATATAATATTTCTTTTTTCTATAATACTGACAAATGTCCATCATTGCCGAACCGCATTAGGTTTTTCCTGTAATGGCAAGGTGATGATGGTCCATGCTTTCCTTTTATGATTATTATATGTATATATATTGGATAAATAAAAATAAGTATTTAAATAAAAAATACAGTACTTAAAAATATAAATTCATGCTTATCGCATCGTACAGATAGGGAGACGTGTTTTGTAATATAATATTTATCCGCGTGTTACGAAACCTATAAATAATCACATTGTTTGGCCGATAGTAATGTCATTCACGCCGATTATTTCACACACCGCCCGCATGTATAAATGTTATTTTCATGATTTGGAATTACATATTTGATGGAATAATATATATAATTGTGTGTGTTTGTGTGTGGAAGTGTCATCGGGTTCAACTGTAAGGCGGAAGAGAAGGAGTCGAGCCCGTTTGAAACCGGACTGTGGAATCGCGTTTCGAAAACATTATTTTTTTCTGTCGACTTATCGGTGTATTTTATTGCGGGGTCGGGTGGTCAGAGGCAGGGGGCGGCGCCGCAGGGTTATCGCTGACCACCTCCTCGTCGCGCCCCCTTACCCCCTTCTTCCACATTATCCTTACTTCTTCGATCTTATAATGAAAATCAACCGCCCGATGATCTTTAAACAAATTCCACAACCCATTATTAATGTACAACTTATTTTCAGATAAAAAAGGGGACAAATTTATACTAAATTATTACACATTGAAAATTATTTACTATCAATAAAAGTACCTTCACATCAATTTAATTATTTCAGGGCTGTTTCAATACTTTCAAACATGCACGTGTATCTATATAAATAAAAAAAAATTGTCAAAGATTATACATAAAAGTATGAAAACCTAAGTGATCAATATATTTTTAATTGTATCGTAATCGAACAATTGCATCCCTTTTCCGTATTATCCTTACTTCTTCGATCTTATAATGAAAATCAATCGCCCGATGATCTTTGAACAAATTCCACAACCTATTATCAATACACAACTTATTTTTAAATAAAACAGTTACGTATACATTTAGCTAAAAATAACCTAAATTGCTACTAATATACAAAACTAATCCAATATCACTAAAATAACATTTAAATTCAAACAGTAAAAATAAATTATTTTACCGCAAAACTATAACCATATGGTCGTATTCAATATAATAGTGTAATTTGAGTGTGTGCGTGCGGTGCGTATGCGTGTACACCAATAATACCAATTTCTAGTCTATTAGTACACACACCATATAACACGACTCACTAACTCACTCTTATTATTTCGTTTTCTTGTATTTATTCTCTTCCATCATTATTGTATTGTTAACCATATTAACTCGAATTCTAATAACAGTTTAAAATTCATTTATTAGTATTTATTATTTTTAACAATATTTATTTAAGGCCAGAAAATCAGGGAGGTGAACTCAATATTCAGTTTTAAATTTTTATAAAATGAGATTATTAGAAAATACGATGTAAAATCAACCATAATTTTACGTGAAAAAATCACACATTATTAAGTTTAAAAATAAAGTATATTTCTATATGAAGAAAAATAACACTTTGTGCTAGAAGTTTCTTATTTTTTATTAATAATTCATAATTATCACAAAGATTTAATCTTCAAATAAATACCTTCAAATTGATTTATCACACTTTTATGTATATGCAAATATTTTTAAGATTTGAAGAAAATTCGTTTTTAAATTTATAAGAAACTGTAAACGTCTCCACTGTAAAATATGATAATTTTGAGAAGTGTCGCTTTTTTTACCCGACGATATAGTAAAAGCTGAATATTATTAAATACACAAAAATCACAATTTGTTGAGTTCGCTACTCCGGTTTCCGATTTGGTTGAATAAATGTATGAATAGCACAATAATACCCAAGCATTATTAGATTCAATCAAATGTTTAGCCGTAATACTTCACGGTTTTATTTAAATTATATACAAATCATAGTATAAATAATATTACACACAAAAATGTGTTTATAATGGTTTATATGTGTGTCGGCGAGAGTGTCGCAACGAGTTGATAAGTCCGCGTGGGCAGATAGTAATAATACCAACAACGAATGACTCTTTCACTTCTCTTCACCATTATACACAACACAAATATTTATATCTATAATAAGAATATTAATAATACTTGACACACGTTGCCGTTGCATAATGGTGGCCTCGACAGTTTCACTACAAACAGTACATTGAAAAGTTCATTCATCGACACAACTCTCTATTGACGCCTTAATGTTTTAGTTTTCTTTATCAATCTGCTTATTATCAAACTAATATTGTGAAGTATAGAAGAGCCTTATCATTACTCACTTGGGCGCAAACCGAGGCCGTTGCGAGTTTGAAGTAATGAATTCACATGAATACCTCACCGTAAATGCAGTAGTAGAGTTACTTAGCTACACTTATGATCGGTTTTTTGTTTGTTAATGCCTCGTCTGAGCCTCGGGCGAGGCACTAATTAACAAAGAAAACTATCAATATTACAACAAAGCAACTCTATTATCGTCTTTACGGTGTACGTTTACGGCGACGCACGCCTAGGAATCCCAAACTTAAGGGCCAGAATGTTAGACAAAAATCGTCGTAACAGCTATGAACCGTGGTCGCTAATACGGCTCTCATTGTATGGGAATTTGACTTCATTTTATACTTTTACGATATTCATGACAAAAATATCACCCATTCTTATAAATCTACTCTACACAATTTTTACATATGCACACCCATAATTCTAAAATACCTCTTCACAAATTATTTAATTGAAAACTTCAGTTACTAGGAAATATCTAAAAGTGTGTATAGTACAAACCAAAGCACTTTTAATTATTACATATAAGAGACCGTAGTGTATGTATACGTTTTACTGTGTGTCTATTTTGTGATTCTTCAATAAGAGAGCTCACAATACAGTAAAACATTTAAATACACTTTGGCTTTTTATAATATTGAATTAATATAAATTTGAATCCTGAGAAGATAATTTTAATTTATTAATATTCAGAGATTCAAATAGAATAATACAAATTATCAAAATTGCACTTCCCTTAAATTGGATTTATCTACTTATTATTATAATACATAAATTCACTATTTTTTTTTATTAACATAAAATCCAATTTACAGAGCAACAAACCAAATACGCATTGTGGAACTTCGATTGCTAATATAATATGTGTATTAAAAATCTGTGGGTCTTTGTGGGATTATTTATCATTCAATTCGAATAAAGGTACCGTTATGTATATTTAAATATAGTATTGACCTTATTCAACTTTTTTATAGATGATTATAATGCTTTATTAAACATTTCATTGAAGGAGATTAGATTCCGTTGTATGAATCGGTATAAGATATGAATGAGACTGGCTGTTATTATAACATAACACACATACATACATACAATCCCAACTGTACACACACGCTCGTTATATAAACACGGGCATTATAAAGGATGTCTTCCAGAATATTTTATGTTGTATTGAAGAAGGTCTTCGTGTCTCCCATCTGTTGTTGCTGGGTGCATAGACAAACACATCCGACATCTTGTCCCTGTTCGTCTACATTTTTTGTACACATTTCCCTTTCCGAAATGCGATTTACAACACAATGGGATATTATTCAGCTTTCAATGGATCAATCCTTATAACTTATTCGATATGGTTTTATAATAAGTGACGATAAAACTACTGAATTCTGAGTTAAACCAAACAATAATGGTAATCCATATTTATTTAACCGAAACTCGATTATTTACATTATTTTTTGTCAGTGTAATAAATCACAGATATTCACAGTAAATCAGGTCCTTCTATGGATTTATCAATTTTTAAATTTACTGTATAAATAACAGACAAACCCCCTTCTAGATTCTGCATTATTGTGTACAAGCCGGAAAATGTGGAAAATTCAATAAATATATTGGTTTTATCATTATATATATATATTATTGTTTAATGTGTGTGTATGTTATATGTACAGTTCCCTCAACCATCAGTGTTACCAGATGGAAGAGTAATATGTTATATAATTATTTTACTACAATTAATACATCATATGAATTAATAATATTTAATTAATTTAAAAATGCATAATAAATGATAATTCTCAAAAAAACAGTATTTATCGGGAGACTCGCTTTTTAAATATTGTGATGAGTGTTGTCATCCTATAAAAACCGCATTAAATTATTTTATTTATAATTTACTTTTAAATGAAAAAATACACAACTTATTACTGTCCTATAGCAGAACATTAACAAATTGGAAATTTCAATTAAAATTACCCTAGTACATGTTATAATATTGCAATAATTGCTAAAAAAAATTTTTTTCTCCGTTAATTATAATTCAGGTTTAAACGGGTTAAGTCAAAGTTCGCTCGGTAACGTTATCAATTTCAACCAAGAAGAAGCTTTCCCACAATACATATTACATAGATTAGGGATAATATTTCACATTTAATGATAATATGATTACAGAATCTCCAATTTTATTTAAAGGAGACAGTTATCAGGTTAGTTTTTTGGTGACTGTGAATTTCGGCTCGATTCGTACAATGAATGTATCACATGTTCACATTCCAGATTTTTTGTGGCAAGTTAACCGGACATAAGAGTGTAATTAGGTGTATTTAAATGAAAAGAACGGTGTTAGTTAGATGTGTGGAGCAATGAGCAGGTGTGTGTTGCATTGTGATGGAGACTGGTTGTGTTGCATGAGGGTGAGGGGTATTGAGGCTGCTGCAGGGGGGGCTTCTCCGTGGCCTTACAGAAGGTCGCTGTTCACTACCTGCTACGACCACCGACCCGCAAGGGTGACCATCATTACCAATATAATTATTAAATTTCATTGATCATATCATAACTACCTATTATATACCTTTATTTGATACTGTCACATATTACGTTAATTTAATCAAAATTACTTTATTAAGTATCATCATAAGCACTCCAGTTCAGTGATGAACCAAGGCTTCCCGCACCAGCATCTTCCACTTAATGCTCCTCCAGTTATTAATACCTAAACTCCTAACTACATTATATAACTCCTGCGCCCATCTTAGCCTAGGTCTACCTTACCTTCTCTTACCCACAGGCTTGCTGGATAGTATTTCCGATACTATCCTCCTGCTCTTTCCACGTGTCCGGCCCAACCTAATGTTAAAGCCCTAATGAACTGCACTACGTTCACGCTCTTATATAATGAGTAAATCTCATCGTTCCGTCTAATTCTAAATAGTCCCGGTGCCTCCTGAACAGGACCCAAGATCCTCCGAAGAATCTTCTGCTCGAACCTAAGTAGCCTATTCTCTTCAGTCTCTTTATTAAGTATACATTTCCATAATACAGAATATAAAAAAATCTAAATCGGATATGGCGAAAGACATATTAACTAAATTATAATATATTGTTCATATATTTGTTAAGCTTACACAGCAAAGTTGCAATTATAAAACAAGATAATAGCAAATAAAATAAAACGTTACGCCTTCCCTATTGGTACGAGAGTCCCTTTGTATGGGGCTTAAACAGGCCACCGTGGCCTTTACGGGAGTATTCGGTAGACGTAGTTTTCCAGGCCACCATACAACGTATCCTATGAGTCCTTTAGATCTAGTTACTACGCTAAATCTGCCAAGTGACACCAGTTGACACTTGCCGGCGCTGTGAATCGAACACGAGAGTTCGAAATCTCTCACGAATCCGTCACACTAACCAAGACGGCTCTAAATATACAGATTTTATTTAGAAAATTGGCGACCAAGCCTCTGAAAAACGCTGGAATACGCAAATATTCAATTTAAAATATACTACATTAAAATATTGGGCCGTATTCCATATAATAGTGTAAGGAAAAAGTGTGCGTATGCGTGTACACCAATACTGCCAAGCTCTAGTCTATTCGTACACACACGACTCCTAACACACCTTATTATACTATTATATTGAATACGGTTCATTTATTAATAATATGTTTATATGTACATCATCAATACATATAATCGTGTTATTCAAACTATCAATTTTTAACACGCATTAGCCGCTTTATCTAAACAAGGCATTATTTGTGAATGTAGTTTTATTTCTAACTACTTCATAATGATATAATAAAATTATATGAAAAGACACTATACATATTGACAAAAGGCTATTTGCCTCTCCACTTTGTAAAACAACAAGAGCAATAATGTAATTATTGGAAATGTTTGTAAATAATAAATATAAATACAATTCACGTAATTCCTTAGTGCTTAAATTGATTCCTTGGTTGGTATAGTAAATATTGAGGCAATTAATCAAGTTTGGTATAGTAGCCTTGTCATTGACGTATAATTACTTTTTTATGAAATAAAAAAAATAACTTAAAAAAAATACCGTGTTTCAATAACGTATAGTTATCATCATATCGCCAACGCGTTTTTGGATTTTAATTTGCGCCAAGCCTTATAGATAGCCAGACCTTATAGATATATTCGTCATTTGCTTTAATTTGATATATTAATAATAAAGTGTATTTAATATTAATTAATATTGAAAGTGTGGTTATAAGAGTGAGGTCGTTCGGCGTAAGATGCGTGTAGGTCACAACTCCGCACGTCACATACTGCGCTTTGCCTAAGGTGTATGTACCTTTATATTATTGCATTTGCACTATCACTACACTCTAATTTAACTATCCATTATACCCTTCGTTAAATATACCTGGATAATATTTCATAGTTCGTCGAATTGTGAACAAAATCCGTCATTGTGAGTCAAAAGCAACGCGATATTTTACATAGATGGCGTGCACGTCGCTCACTTTTTTAAATAAATTATTTTAAATATGTATTTATAATCATTGAGAAACTATAAAAATATGCTCTAGGCCAAAATGAGCTTTTGAGTTTATTATTTGAGAGATTTGTTTAATTTGTCTTTTATTCTCAATATCATTTCCAATTAATTCTCGGCAAAGAATCACAAGATTTAATGTTTATAAAATAATATTATTTATATTTCTTTAGATATAGTACAAAGTAATATATGAAATAGCAAATTCAGGGGAAATGATCTCTACGATTTATTGGCAAATGCTACATTTTTTGTTGTTGAACGTTGACAATATTTGACATAGATGAATTATTTACACACTAAATACATATTATGTATATAATTATGTGTAGTAATAATTTAATTGGAATAGGACATAGTCATAGAACTCCAAATTTATAAATATTTTAAATTATCTTTCTCGATAAATTGAGTAGATAGTTTATTTACAAAAAATACTCAATTAAATTTTCGTATAATTGGTTACTTCTATATCTGGATTTTTGTTGATTTTCATCGAATAAAATAAATCTGTTGATGCATTTTCATTATCATATGTAAATATTCAATAAAGATATGGAATTTTAATGAGTGAATTTATTTTAAGAATAAGCAACGTATCACCAAAATATTAGATTAAACTATTTCACAGTTTGGGTTTCATATAAACTACGGCTATTTTTTAATATCTAATTATGAAATAAATATAATTCCTAACATTTTTCAATTAAAATATTCGCATTGATTATTTGTCCATCGTTAATAATAAATTGTTTTTTTTTTTTGTAATTTGTAAAATAAACAACAGTTTTCTGGGATAATTTATCAACATTATAGATCTTTATATTTTTTAGAATAATTTACACAATTCCCCTATCGCATGTCTGTAAACTTGTACTTAATTAATTTCAAACGTGATAATATTCCACTCCCCGAGGACATTTAATATTTAATTACAGTCATTGTATTCCGTTCATCAACCCTAAATACACAATGCAATAATCCAAACAACGTGTCTCATTTTAAATATTGAAATCGTGCCTTATCTCCATTTTGATAAGGTACACAAATGACCGATAAACGCATACAAAGCAATGAATGAAGACAATAAGTAGACTTAACTGAGGGACAAATACCGAGTATCTGTCTGATAAAAGTAGTCAATACAACACGGAGACGACCGGATAGAGAAAAACAACATCCGTCTGAGGTATTCGATTATCTACATTATAAACAAAAGATTAAATAAATAAATAATAAAAAAAAAATCGACGAAATTCCCGAAAATGAATAGTATTTTTTTCCCACATCGAACACCGCAAATATTTGCCATTTTGTGTAATAATATCGTATTCCAAATAACAAAAACACACAAGGCTGATAAGAAAGGTCTCGTCGTTGGCAATAATACATCATTATCATAACTGTTATCATATTTGATTAGAGGTAAACAAATACGATCTAGTGATAAGACCGTCCGTCGCTCATTATTAATGAATGAATTTTATGAGTATTTTTTAAAATGTTATTTTCGCTGTAGATAATAAAATACTGCTTGTGTTTTAATTTGTATAAGAAAATATTTGTAAATCATATATTAGCTATGGTTTGATCAAATCATCTATCAAACAAAATTCAATTAATTATTTTTTTTACTAGTCCAACGAACGATTTTTTCTTAAATTTAATCGGGAGTTATTTATTTTTTAAAAACACTAAATCAATTAACTCAACATCTTTACTAACTAATAAATTATTAATAAACGTATTTTATTAAATTAAATTGGCCAGTGTCTTCGATAATATTTATAGGATCACTTTTGCTTTAGTAGAAGTTACAACTCAATTGTCATTTTTTTTCAAATGTTTCTTCGGCCGAATATGTTGAAAATTAATTAATGACAACTGTGAGGGTTACCTTTAAGTATTTAAAAGACCCGTTCTAATTTTATATGTAAATGGTTTTTTTTATACACAGTGTCTTTTATTCCAATCCCCTAGTATTTACTGTAAAATAATCAATCCAAAATACAGATTTTTTTAAAATATTTTGAGTATAATTCTTATTGTTATATAAATGTCATCGTGTATGTTTTTGTATTCTGCCTCAATCAATGGAATATTTTGCGCTGGTACTGTTATTACTTAATGCGTTATTTTTGGGAATCCCATAATTGTTAAATAATTACTACACCGACAGCTTTTACCGTTACCGTCTGATCGTATTTTAAATTGTGTTTAAAAATAAATTCCATATTGTTTGAATGCAAATTTTTGAATGTTAGTAAGAAGGACCACACACGAGATCCATTCTATGGAAATTATAGACGACACTGCTTTATTTGAATTCCAAACATATCCAATTACATGTCAAATACGTGGCTTTCGTTAACCATCTGCTGCAAATATTCATTATAATATTTGGGATAAGCATTCCGATTATGATGAATTAAATATAATTTCACTTTCATCCGTTGAACAATCTCACGTCCTTGACAATTCAATTATGCTTGAATGCCTTTAAAAATAACTGTACTACGATATTTCAAATCCACATTATATTAAGAATATATCGCATATTTGTAGGTTTGTAAATACTCCATATAATACAGGTATTTTACAAATTCCCCTTATTTAATTTCAGTTTCAAACCTTTTTCATATAAATTCCACTCAAGACGAATTTTCACTTAACAAATAAATATTTTAGACTAAAGTGAATCATTTTAAAAGACATAATTTATTTTGTGATGATTTGATAACATCTTAGGTCATTAATTATGGTTTTATTTTAATCAAGATATGAATTATGTCATTATATCTATTTGAGACACTAACTTTTTTAACACTAGCATTTCTTTTTTTAGTTAAAAAACCGTAATTTCATCCAAGGTGTTTCTGTATATTATTAATTGTAGGCATTCAATAAAAAATATCAGATGTTTATTGAACATAATATTACTAATGGCTTCTTAAAAATAATATCTTGTATTTGTCCATCAATTTTCCTCTTGCAATAAAACAATCAGATGAAAACAATATTTTTATTTAATATAATATAGGTTAAATCGGGAGATATTTAAAGTTTTTTAAACACCTTTTACCTTACTTATTACATTTTTTAACAAAAATTACTTGCAAAAGATATAATATGATAAAGTTTTGTTATCTAACCAATCACGGATGTTCGTTGAAAATAAACCTCGTTTCTGGGTGTAAATTTTGACACTTATTCTGCAAATAATGCAAGTAGATTATAGCTATTATCTTATTTAAATTTCCATTCGTATTTAGTCTCTTAGCTAATTGTATTTATGATATATTATGTAGTAGTAACCTCAATTCAAGTAGTTGTTTCAATTGTTTGTCGCCGTTTAAATTTCGAATGATTGACCAAAGCAGTTGAAGCCAATTAACATGGCGACCGTTCAAGACACTCCACCAATAAATATTCCAGCACTGTGATTCTAATATGTACATATCACAGACACCATTCAATCAAAAATATGTATATGAGTCTCATTGATTCACATCTCAATTTCATGCAAGACTAATAATAACGTCCATACTTTATATGACCTTCAGTTGAGATGTTGTATTTGAGTGAATCTTACAGCATTACAATTTTACTAGAAATTAAACAAAGTAAATCCTTTTAAATCGATGATGTCATTTAAAATATACAACAAAATACATAGTATCATATTTGTTCCACCAATGTGTAAAGTTATAGACGAGAAAGCATTTTGTTGGTCGAAATGCTGAATGTCCATATAAAAAAGTTACTTTACACATTTTTAGAACAGCAAATTGATTCGATTTTTTTAAAATATTGCTGATTCATTTATTATTAAAAATATGTATTTAATTATAGCCAAATCAAGATATTGGCTTGAATAAAAATGGGTTTTGTCCAAATTAAGTATAATTTCAGGTTATTCTAGGCAAAATATGACCTCAAGTAACCCAATCTCTCGTACCGATAGTTATAATTAATAAATATAATTATATAACTTCAGAATTCGTAACCAGTGGACGCGCGATTATAAGTTTTTTTTTATTCGACGTAAATAAAGATATTTTAAAAAAATGTAGTCAGATTGTCACTTATTGAGTTAATCATAATTTTAAGTATCTATTGATAAAAAAAATATTACTATACTCAATAATTAAACATAAAAGTATAAATAATTAATGTGTATTTTTGCATAGGAATAATTTCACAGTTTGTCAGCAACATTGATAACAAACAATGCATTCGTCTATTCACATAATGTTGTGTAAATAATATTTAAGACAAACAATGTACGTTTGAATAATATGCGATTATTATGTGCATTGAATTTCTGAATGAATAACATTCCGCCGATTATTTATTTATTCCAAAGTAGGATTTTATTTCAAGTCAATTGGTTAAAAATTTAACTCAATGCTGAAAGTCTCCTTGAATGGTAGATTATAATAGAAACAATGGGTTATAAATGAAAATATACAATGGCTTAAAGCGAATTCTGTCCAACAAATGGCGTATTCTCGTATCTGGGTCACACGTGAGTACGTCCTTGAGTTTTTTTTTTTTTTTTAATAAATTCACTCCATATTTGTGTATAATTTGTGAACATTCAAACCGGAAATTTGTATGCTTTAATCCGCAATAACTGTTTTATTTAATATGTGTCTTTTCGTGTGTGAGAATGGGATTTGGGTTCGATTGATTTAAATAGTACCTAATAATTTGTGGAATATTTTTTTATCAGTCTTTTACCACAACTATACAGCAATATTTGTTTATTATCCATGTAGAGCAAATGTCGAACTTTAGACAAGCTTAGATGCGAATTAAGTTGCCAACGGGCATTATCAATCACAAACGCTTGCAATACTTTAAGATTAATTCCATGAATGGTGTTTTTTTAATAATATATGTATATTTGTCACACTTTAAAACTATAAATATTATACTACATTCTTTTAGCACTAATCAAAACCGTTTGCGGTATTATAGTTCTTCTATGATCTTGTCTAAATATTGTTTTATAATAAGTGCTACTGTAAATACAATAGAACTGTCATTATTTCATTTAATTATTAAATTATGGTATTCTACCAAGGAAGTGATATCATATCTGTTTAATATCGATATATTTACTTTACAAATAAAAGAAACAGAGAGTATTCATCATAATTGGTCGGTTTATTTACATGTCAGCCAAGTGCTGCATTTTTGTCCAATCATTAGTACATTTGATTGCACAAAAACGAACCGATCACTCTCGAGTTAGCTTATTATTTGAAGAAACTATAGGTTGGGTTATCCAGATAGATAATATACGTACATCGCCATCATTCGTACACATATTTCTAACGATATTCTTCATTTTATTTTAATATTCTACGTACTATAATCGTATAATTTGGCGCCTGTTTCTAATTTAAAATAGTGTTAAAATGTAGTTTCTCTCGATATTCTTGCACTCTTTCATCAGTTGTTCTCCGTGATGTCTCATAGAATCGAAAAGCAACAGCGCGTAGCAGTTGCGCGCGCACTTCATTCATATTGTCGAGTCCCATTCATAAAAACGAGGGGCGGCGGACTGAAGAGCGGCGGACTGAAGAGCGGCGGGGGGACCGGAAGGACCGGGGAGGGGTGGAGAGCAGGGGAGGGAGGAGTGCGGAGATACGGAGAGAGAGAGACGCACGATGACTGTGGACGGTGGAGGGGCTGAAGAGACACCGGGAGAGAAGACAGTCAGTACGGAGACACCGTGGAGGCCGCACGCTGCTCGGCTCTCGCGGGACAAGTTAGCTCGGTCGCACTATACAGTGTTACAGTGGTTCAAGTAGTACAACGATGATGGTGCAAGTGCAACACTGTGGTCCACGTTGCGCGTCGCCGGCTCTACCTGCAGATCTTATTGGTCAGTGGCTCCAAACAATGTAGTCGGATTAATAATCAGCACGTGTGTGTGGATATCAGTGATTACAATAGTGTCGCATATCTGTGTGTGATTATACTGTGGATTAATTGATATTTGTTTAATAATCTCACCGACATACACTTGCTTCGTGTTCACATCCGGCCAGCGCAACGCGACACACTTCTTCTTTTGGACTCTTGACAAATTTCAAACGCCGATTTACTATTTCCGATTCCGATGTGTCGTTAGCCTATTGAAAATTATTAAATTCACCATCGCGCTTAACCAATGTCTGAGAAGAGTCGGAAACTCGCGCGCCTTATCTGTGTTTGCTATTACAATCTTGTTTTTTTATATAAATATTTTTTTCATCTGCCGGCCACATGGCAAAATACGCATGCGATATCTCTCTCGGTGTGTGTTTGAAAAGCGGTCACTATATATATACGAAATTATTTGTGAATACGGAATAAGCGGGTTTTTATCAGTAAATATGTCCCAATATTTCCTGTACGTTATCACCCCGCGCGTATGGATGTGTGAAAGTCAATAAAATATGTATCGTGAATACGTGACCGTGTCATATTTTACGTAAAGATTGAAAATAGTTTTTTTTATAATATTATATGTATATTCTGGTAGACAATATTATTTTGACACGGCGATGTGACGTCATGGCGATATCTCACAAGTTTACGGATCAACGGCCGAACGATGACATTTATTTATATCGAATATAAGATTGTTCAAAGAGATGTGTGTAGTGGATGTTGTAATTTGTAATTAATGTAGTGTTTTTTTCTGTTTGTTACAGTAATCGGGTGTAATGATGAGAGAGTCAGAAGATTGGCGGGTAGTGTGGACGGGGCGGGAGTAAATACCAAAGAGCAGAGGTGGTAGTATGGAGCAGCATGGCGGATCGGCGCCTCCACGGCCGGCTAAACCGGCGAGAGTGCACCGAACACTGGCATCTTCCCCGGCGTCGTCATTGGCCTTACCGGTGTCGCTACAGAGGCCGAGGCCCATCCAGGAGCGATGTCTCAACACATACGTGGACACGCCGCGACACCCCGCACCCTTGCTGCACCCTCCCGTCACGCAGCAGCCGAAGCGACCCCCGGTGGCAGCGCAGCCTCCCCCGCGGCCGCCGGACTCGATCATCTGTTCGCGGTGTGGCAAGTGTCGTTGTGCGGAATGTGCTAGACCTCGCGCGCTGCCCTCTCGATGGGTGGGCGACGCTTGTTTGTGCAGCGCAGAGACAGCTATAGACTATATATCGTGCATGTGCTGCGCCAAGGCGTTGTTCTATCACTGTTGTAACGACGCCGACGGAGACGAAGCGGCGGCTTGTGCCGATGAACCTTGTTCGTGTTCGGCGCATCGTCGCGGCGCCCGATGGGGTTGCCTGGCCGCCCTCGCGGTGGCGTTACCTTGTTTGCTGTGCTACTGGCCGCTTAAAGGTACGGCCGCCCTGTGTGCGGGGGCGTATGCTCGCGCCGCTCCCTCGGGATGCCGGTGTAGGCCGGCGCCGCCTTCGCCCACGCCCCTCACGGCCTTCCTGGAAGCCCCCGGAGACAAACTACCCCTGACTGGTCCTCCGCCCCCTCGACCGGCCCGCTGACGAAGGCTGTCGGACCCCGGCGATCTGGAGGATCCCGAGGCCATATTCAGTACAGTGGTGCTGGGACGCTCCGGCGACGACGCCGACTGTGAAAGACGCGACCGTTATTGAGTCGTTGTCGAATTAACGTTTGATATCCGAAAGTCACTAATGTTAAAAATGGAAGCGACTGCGCGACGCGGCGACCGTGTATTTATTAATGAATACTAATGTTATATATGCATAAATTTATATATATATATATTATGAATATATTACTTGTAATTGTATATCGGAACAAATGTATAAATGAATTGACGATTTTAATTTATTTGATCGCCGCCTGCGTGCGGTGAGTGTACAAACTTGTAGTTAGGTTAAGTGTATCAGGGTTATGTTTGATGATGACCTCTCCCAGTATTATCTAGTCTGGTCGTTACAACGTCGTCCTGCTGTGCTTACCCTTTTATCTCTAACCAATTTTTTATGTATGTACCATATTAAACTATGCAAATAGATGAAACGATGTCATGTGAAATTTTCACTCTCTTCATTGCACAATTTCGATTGAGATTTGTGATCTTATTCATTACATGCCATAGTCGACTGATGTTGTTGACAAAATTATTATAATAATATTAATAATGTAGATTGTCGTCTTCTAAATTTCTCGCAATGTAGCATACCTCGCAGTGTTTATTGATTGTTTATACTTATTTTAAATTAATATTATATATATGTATATTGACTCGCTGCCGTTCCATGATATGTGCAATATTGCCGGATATTTTTCAGACGACAATTTCAACTATGTATACTTAAAAATAGCTGTCTCCATTTGTCAATGGAGAGTGTGAAAATTTCATAGGCATTGTAATAGAAATAAATGCAAACGGGAGTGATCCCTATCGAACTGCATTGAAATTGTCAACTGGACTATCTATGATCGGATAGTCGGACATAGTTGATCATGTTATATACATATATAATATTATAACTATTGAATTAGGGGGGCGGGACGCGGCCGATGGGGGACGATAGTCGATGGTTCCCCCAACGACCGGGCCCCGATGCTCCCCGCAACCCTGTGTATATATTGTCTTGTAAATACCGATTGTAATATTATCTAATAACAATAACAAGAGACCAACTTGGAAATTAAAATTACCAAAGTGTTTTCATTTCGCGGAACTGTAGAAGATGTAAGAACACAAGAGAGAACAGAGAGCATGTCTGAAGCTGTAACATATGCCACACACATGTTGTCAGTGCGCTTGCTTTGCCCACTTTCTTTCTGATCTACGCAGGAAATGTATGTTTTGTGATCTAACATCACATTACAAATCGCATTGGCTTAATAAATTCAAAATATATAATAAAAAGTCATGTTCAGAATATAGTTTCCATCATAGGTTCGGTGTAATGTCATAATAACCTTGGTATGGGTGTTGTGTGTATGGAGAGGAGCGGATGCTGATGTTGATGCTGATGCTGATGCTGATGCCGACGAGGACAGGAAATGGCGGGCGGGACCACTTCCACACATCCTCATCATGGCCCGCCACTACTACGCCCACCAATTATCCTCAATGGCTGCTGAATGCTGATCATGATGATGATGATGCTCTGCTGCTAGTCACTGCACTCCTGCATCATCTATACATTGTTACAGGATGAGTTATCACTATAACCAGCGTTATAGCTCAGGGGATAAGACGCGTGACTACAAATACTGTGACCATGGGGTTCAAATCCCGCTCAAGTCATTTTTTTTAAATTGATTTGATCGGTTATTACTACTATTAATATTAATAAAATTTCGATCGATCGTCTTGATCTAGGTTTACTCTGATTTCCTGTATTGTAAGGTAAATACTGATTATTAAGTCGGTGACCGGTGTAACTAGTAATAGTTAAGATCACCGACAGACAATTAACATGTTGTTGTGTCTAAAAAACCCTCTCAAAGAAAGCTCCATCAGAGATGTAGGTTCTCTGGTATTTATTCCAGATGACTGTTTTCTCTTAATAATAATTTAAAAAAAATCATAACAACAGATCTAGTCCAAGTGTGTGTAATTAAGTGCTTTAACGTTTACGATTTCCTTTATAATATTACGTCAACTCTCTGATATTTATGTATTTACACGAAAAAAGAAATATTTTTTTTTGCACTAGTGAAAACAAAATTCTAAACTCATTTTAGGGTAAAGGAACATCCTGAAGTAAATTCGAGGTGAGTAATTTAATTCATTCCCTAATATGATTTCCAGGTTTCATCAAA
Organism: Agraylea sexmaculata; assembly: GCA_022606485.1. Classification (NCBI taxonomy): domain Eukaryota; kingdom Metazoa; phylum Arthropoda; class Insecta; order Trichoptera; family Hydroptilidae; genus Agraylea; species Agraylea sexmaculata. Next base: position 20,814 of record JAGTTH010005628.1, on the reverse strand, counting down.
TAAAGTTTGGCCATTTGACGAAATGGTCAATCAATATTCTATACATGCCAAATAAATTGTCAATTATTAAAAAAAATATATTGAATGTATATTTTTAGTTCTATTATTTATCTAAACAATTTATTACATCGTTATATTTGTTGGCCATTTAACCAAAACCATTTTTTTAAATAAAAATAAGGATATTTTCAATATATTCCACAACAATATCATTAATAAATGATAATTATTAATATTTTGGTGCAAACATATATGTTTGGCTTTGATTTAATGTACACACGTAATATGCCATATTAGCTTTTATTATAATAAGACTTTCTGCAGATGATTTTCTGATAAAGATACCACTTGGGTTACAATTAGTTAAGATTATTAACACCAAAACTGCATTTTAAACTCAAAAACAGAATTTTCATGTTAATTACCATAGATACGTGTGTAAGTTTTTTTTAATATTAATGACCTAATTGTGAAATTATCAACTTAAGTTAGGAATCTGAATTATTTCGACCGGAACACATGACAGTTAATAATCTCCTACATCTGGAACCGAACTTTACATCTATAGCACGATTAAAATTATTTGATTTTTATCCCTCAAAAGGTATCAATGTTTTCGAATAATCAGAATCCGCATTCGATTCATTGAAAAATGTATGTCAAAGTTTCACTTACACCGCGCCCAGCTCGAAGCCCCATTTCAAAACTGCAATGAACAAGATCTGCTGTTTCTTAGTTTCATTTCATTATTAGATACATTGTTTTTTTTTAATCACAGGTATTTGAAAAGAATAATTTATTTCCGTACGTAAATGCCTATGTACACTAAAAAAGTGATAATATGTCAGCCACGCCGAGATTAATATAAATTAATTAAACACTCAATGCAAGATTCGTTTGCTATTCGCTTATTTAATTTTAAATAAAATAATGTAGCTAGGTATTTCCTTATTATTTTTATCATAATTTTATGTTATATTTTCACAATATAACATAATAAATTCGCGGCGTATGCACATTTCTATTTCAAATTGCTTCATCTATACGAAGACATATTTTTTGGTTAAGGGATTATATAAAAAAATGTTTTAATATATTTTTTTTATCACCTCAAAGAATTTTAAATGCTTATATGCAAAATAACAAACTCTTTGTATATTTTCTATATTATTGTGTAATATTTATTATTATATAAAAATATTATAAATTATATATATATATATATATATATATATATATAATTTTAAATTATAATTAACTTAATCGCAACTTAATAATTAAATGAATCGCAATCAAATCTTGTTACGAATGTTGAAAAAGCGCGTCCTCCAGAATCTGTGGAGCAAGACTACATATTATAAAGAAAAGTTTTTTTTTATTATTTTGGTTGAATGTGAAAATGTTTTACTTGTTGAAGTTAACCATTTTAAACTGGATTTTTTCTGGTTTCTAAAGAAAACTTTTGAATTGATATAATAATTTTGTTACGGACAAAGCTTGAAGTTAATCACGATCTGATCTTTTTGTTGACCTCTCGCCGTACCTGAATTAGAAATATCTATATTTAGTGTGGAATCTGTTGTTAAGACTTATTAAAATTCCAGCACACGTGAGGGTTTTAACCCAATTCAAATGGCAGAAGTGCATTTCGTTCTCGTGTCGCACTTTAGAACTCGCCTCTGAATGACGCACGTTGAGTTCAGTTGTCGGGTAAAGAACCCGAGACCGTCACGTGTCCGCTTCAATTGAATATGGCCGTACATTTAACGGGCGATGTCTCTTTATTAACAACTCTCTGAAATTCCTGAATGGAGCACAATTTCGCCATTCATAGATATACGTTTTCCACATTCATTCATTAAAATGTCTTTGACCCGTTGAGTACTTGCACAAGTAACAGCACTCATCATCTACAATTGAAAGCAAAATAATTATATTATAACCTTCTCGAATAAGATTTCAATAAGCCAACAATATATATTTATATACGCTCAATTAAAACCACTTTAAGCTCATCGCCTGAATTAATTATTGTTAATTAATTCACACTTTGAAACCAAGAAAACAACCGTGGGGTTTTTGTTTTATCAAACATATAATAATTATCTGCATTAAAATTCGAAAATCAATTCATTTCGAGTTGTTTAAAAACAATTTAAAAATTTGTTTCCGACACCTTAAATCTTATAAATAATACAAGTTAACTATAATTATAAAGCTTTTAGTTAATATGGATAACAACACAGTTAAAAATGAAGGTGCTGGGTGGAATAAGGGCAGATTACGAGATACGCCCCTTTTCCGTGAATATTTTTTTAATCAACTAAAAATTCTCTATCGATCTGTTATTGGCCTTTGGTAGATTTGGTCTTTATTTTATAAAGCTCCTCAAGTATACTACACAAAAGAGTTAATTCCATTCGTGGATTTGACCTTAATTTAGTTAATTTTTAATTAAAAAGAATATACAGTGTAATCTCGATAATTCAGAAATCCAACAATTAATTTCTTGGCTTGATATCAGAGGCGCATATTAGTGCATAAACCCCCTTCTACGTTAAGCCATGGCCACCGCTAATATTGTATTTTTTTAACAATATAGTAAAAAAGGAGCTCAGGAGATAAGACGTGTGGCTAAAAAGACTGTGGTTATGGATTCAAGTAAAAAAATAAAAAAACATATTTGAAAGTTATTATGACTAGGAGAACGGGAATAATATTAATCAAATCCCGATCGATTGTCTTGATCCAGGTTTACTCTGATTTCCTGAATTATTAGATCCTGAGGCGATTTTTATTGTCAAGCAGACCTGTTTAACTAGTAATAGGTAAGATACTGACAGACAATGAATAAACACGTTGTTATGTCTAAAAAAAAAAATGCAAAAACTTTTCCAAAAAGCACTTAATAAAATAAAGTTAAAATTTAAAAGTAAATATATAAGCACGATAATTCAACTGTATATACATAACTGAATCAACAGGTATAAATACAATTAATTGTTTTGATACAATATTGTAGGAAATGAAAAATAAATGTTTAATACCATTGGTTTCTAAACGTCTCATATTATTACTGACAGAAAATGAATTAACACTTTGCTGTGTCTAAAAAAAACCAAACACCAAAAATTTAAAAATACGAGGGCGGATTGGAGCTATAGATACTGAGATAATCGTGAAAACCTTATTTTTGTGACTTTTGACCTCGAATAACATCCAAACCTGATTTCATTCGAATTTTCAGACCACCCTTAGAATATCAAATTAAAGGTGTATGCAAAATTACAGCTTCTTTGGTAACATTCCGAGGTAAAACCCTAATTTGACTGGGCTACAATGTGTAGATATAGATAATATAATGTAATATTTTAGGTACTTATAACTAGAATATATACAGGATGGACTTGAGACGACGTAAATATTATCGCTAGAAGTAAGAATGTTTTCATTGATAAGGTTAGAGCAATAAGGGATGCCGCCAAAACAGTAGGATTAGTTATAAACGTAGATAAAAGACAGTATATGCATGTGACATCCAACTCGGAATTGGTAGCACATCGTAGCCTGAACATAGATAATGACCACTTTCAGCAGGTTGACTCCTTCGTATATTTGGGAGCAGTGGTCACTAAGGATGCTGGAAATAACCAGGACATCAACTCTCGCCTGAAAAGTGCTAATAGGGCGTATTTCGGCTTAGTACGCTTGCTCAGATCAAGATATCTAAGTAGAAGTACCAAGGTAGAATTATACAAGATGCTAATTAGGCCAGTACTAACCTACGGTGCAGAAACATGGGTTATTACCAAAACTGAAGAGGATAGGCTACTTGGGTTCGAGCGGAAGATTCTTAGGAGGATCTTGGGTCCTGTTCAGGAGGCACCAGGACTATTTAAGAATTAGACGGAACGATGAATTTACTCATTATATAAGAGCGTGAACGTAGTGCAGTTCATTAGGGCTTTAACATTAGGTTGGGTTAAAGAGCAGGAGGGATAGTATCAAATACTATCCAGCAAGCCTGTGGGTAAAGAAGGCAGGGTAGACCTAGGCTAAGGTGGGCGGACGAGTTCTATAAGGTAGTTAGGAGTTTAGGTATTAATAACTGAATGAGCATTAAGTGGAAGATGCTGGTGCGGGAAGCCTTGGTTCATCACTGAATTGGAGTGCTTATGATGATGATAGTATCGGAAATATTATCCAGCAAGCCTGTGGGTAAGAGAAGGCAGGGTAGACCTAGGCTAAGGTGGGCGGACGAGTTCTATAAGGTAGTTAGGAGTTTAGGAATTAATAACTGGAGGAGCATTAAGTGGAAGATGCTGGTGCGGGAAGCCTTGGTTCATCACTGAACTGGAGTGCTTGTGATGATGATAGTATGAAATATATTAAAATTTATTTGTGTATAAATGTGTATATGTAGACGTTAGTGAAGACCACATCCCGGATGCGAGAGGCGCACAAAAAACAGTGTTCCTCCACACAAGCCAATTTCCGGCGCAGGGCCATACTAACACTAACAGTCATCACAATCATCACTACATATACACCACAAAGGCCCTGCAACCTCGTATATTTTTTATTTAGAACCACACTTATTTCAAATACACCGCAGCTCGCAGGAAGGAAGTTATTCATTTCATATTCCATCAAGCGGCGAGACGTGCACTCGCCTCTATTTCTGCAACCGGTGCTATTTCAGGACGTTTACAATAAATGTCATCTTGGGGACGATTGACCTTCACCTCGCTCTATTCAAAACATTTAATCCAAACCTAGTTTAAGTGGGTGTAATGAGGTGCTTTTTCAAGTTTCCTTTATACAGGGTGGACTTGAAATAACTGAGAGAGGTTAAAACAAAAAAATATTTATTTATTATACATACATTACTTAACCGCCTTGTGGCCCAGTGGTTAGTGTAACGGATTCGTGAGTGAAGACTCCCGGGTTCGATTCACGGCACCGGAGTCACTTGGTAGATCTAGCTTAGCAAACTAGATCTTAAGTACTCATTGCTGTGTGGTGGCCTGGGAAACCATCTCTAATATATTCTCCCGTAAAGGCCAAGGTGGCCTGGCCAACCCCTTATAAAGGGACTCCCGCCAATAGGGAAGGCCTAACGGTATTTATATTTAGTATTTTAATAGTTCTTCATGATTAAATAAGCCCATAAAATAACTCAATGAACACTGTATTTATATTAATTGAATCTAAATGAGGCAATATCCTATGATGCTTGCAAACTTTATTGGAAAATGAGAATTAACTACTGAATGAGAGGTCGATGGTTACAATTTTAAAATTTCAATATTAAGTACAATTAATAAAGTGTTATGTGAGTGGTTTAGGAATGGTATAATATGTGTAAAGCGGCCGGAAGACATGTTTTGTTATAGTGTTGGGTAAGTTTCCTGTTCACACGATGTTTTGAGGGGGTGGCAAAGTAACCGCAACCCCTCGCCAACTCTGTCTCCATTCACAAAACGATTCATTCATTCATTCTTTCATTCAACACGGACACGTACAAGCGCTCATTCATTTTACGCACGCCAAGGGGGAGACGAAACACCATAGACAAAGATGAGCTATTTCAGGCATGGGAATATCCTGCCCTTAATTCCATAACCAACACTAATTACAGTGGTACCTCGACATAAAAATGCCCTGTCATACGAATGTTTTGAGATACGACGAATAATATTCGACAATTGAGTTACGAATTATTATGCGCGATAATTTTATAGATGATCGCTAATTATTATGGAAGGTCACCACTAGAATTTCGCGCCAGAATCGTGTATTTGTAAAAATCGATAAATATTTATTATATATCGTGACGTCTTCCCTATTGACGGGAGTCCCTTTATAAGGGGTTGGCCAGGCCACCTTGGCCTTTACGGGAGAATATAGTAGGAGATGGTTTCCCAGGCCACCACACAGCAATGAGTACTTAAGATCTAGTTTGCTAAGCTAGATCTACCAAGTGAATCGAACCCGGGAGTCTTCACTCACGAATCCGTTACACTAACCACTGGGCCACAAGGCGGCTCTATATTTATTATTTGCGTTATTAATAGTTTATTTATTTTAACCTCAAACTATCCATTGCCATTACATAAAAAATATTCAAAAACACGCGGTACGTTAAGAAATCCATTTTTTTTTGCTAGAACTTTTTGAGGGGCTGGAACGGATTAATGGCAGTTTGTATGGGAAAAATTGCTTTGAGATACGATTGTTTTGACATGCGATGATGATCCCGAATTAAATTCGTATCTCGAGGTACCACTGTATTTACAATTGGAATCCCTTATTATATTTTGAAAAAAACTATTGTGATAAATTATTCATAGTGCGGATATGAAGCCATCACGTGGAGGAATTCATGAATAGTCTTCAGCAGTCCGATTGAGACGAATCTTTTTACATCGCACACTTTTTACTGTCAATGATTGAAGTTTCCACAATCGTGTGTGCTGATTTGAATGTAACGATGATGGTTTTTGTATGTGAGAGTCGACCAGATGGTAGGAATGTGAACCGAGTAGTATATTGTGGGCGACAAGTCAGAGTGTGTCGTAGGTGTTCCTGTTGGCTCAGGTAAAAGTGACGACGAACCATTCACACCAACTCATTATCAACCAAACCCACTCTTTCACAACTCAAATCTTGCCTTAATACACTACAAACTATGTATTTGATATTATCATTCTATTCAATTCTCCCAGCAGCGACGAGAAAGCCACCTTGGACTGTCAAATAATCTATGTACATTAACAATACAAACAAATTCAAACAGGGGCAAAGTTAAAACGAACATTCGATGTTCTTTTACCATTTAAATGTACATATTCATATGCATAAAATGGACCAATTTCTTCATCAAAGCAATAGAATAATGTCGAAGTTATACTAAATAATTTTTATAATTATGGAATTCCACCCAAACGTCAACATTATCAACAAAACAATTATTTTAATATATGGTTTTCCCAATAATTAATGGATAATCCAGAAAAAGTCAGTAGAGTAAATTATGCCTGTACAAATAAAACATATATAATTTCAGGATTGTGCATTATTTTCAGAACAACCAGAATATTATATAATTGTATGATATCATATTTAATTTTATTTATATTATTATTGATGAACGCATTGTATTATATTTTTTAATAATATATAACATACTACACATAAAAATTAAAATACCTTAGTCCTCAGCAACGTGGAATAGAAAAATAAAATTAAAATATAAATAAAATAATTATTAATTAATTATTAAACCATACATTGCTTTATATGCATTTTTAAAACTTCATAATATAATATATTATCTGTAAAAGATTTTTGTACTAAGAATTCTAATATCTTTATTATTATTCTCTCACAATATACTATAAATTGAAGACCTTAAATTAGAAAGCCAGCAATTAAAAAAAATATATAAAATTATTTTATTGCACAAATATATTATATATAGATATTAATTGTTGTTTGTATCGATATTAATTGTATTAATTAATTTCTCATTGCTTTCACGTATTTATTATAAATATTAAAGTCAGTTCTTTGTTAAAAACAATGTTTTTTTTAACACTTTTTATTGTAAATTTTTATCTTTTCTTTTTATTTTTTTTGTTAAAAACTTTGTTTTTGTTTTGCTATTGTCATACAGACATTTTTTTCTATATAATTTATTTTGTAAAATCTCAGTTGGGCGTTAAATAAATAAATATATGTTATCGGTTACATCAATATTATTAATAAAAACGTTTTACAGAGTACATGTCCTACTTCAATACCAAGATAATAATGTTTTTAATCTCTCTTCAAAAAAATGATTTGTTACAACTGCTATTTTGCCTTCGAGGTCTTCAATTTTAATTTTATTTCATACAAGTACATTATCTCTTAGTATCTGGAATATTGATTGACATTTCGCGAATCAGTAGTGGTATTTTTTCATCTACAATTAACTAACTCATCATCATCATCATAAGCACTCCAGTTCAGTGATGAACCAAGGCTTCCCGCACCAGCATCTTACACTTAATGCTCCTCCAGTTATTAATACCTAATAGTTAAACTACCTTATAGAACTCGTCCGCCCACCTTAGCCTAGGTCTACCCTGCCTTCTCTTACCCACAGGCTTGCTGGATAGTATTTCCGATACTATCCCTCCTGCTCTTAACCCAACCTAATGTTAAAGCCCTAATAAACTGCACTACGTTCACGCTCTTATATAATGAGTAAATCTCATCGTTCCGTCTAATTCTAAATAGTCCCGGTGCCTCCTGAACAGAACCCAAGATCCTCCTAAGAATCTTCCGCTCGAACCTAAGTAGCCTATCCTCTTCAGTTTTGGTAATAACCCATGTTTCTGCACCGTAGGTTAGTACTGGCCTAATTAGCATTTTGTATAATTACAATTAACTAACTAACTACATATTATCATGGCCTCCTACTAAAGGCATCTTGTATGGTACATAATTGAGTACCTAGAAAGATATTGATTGTATTTATGGGCAACTTGGAGTGAATAAGTAAATATAAATAAAAGTAAGCCCATTCGATGAGCAGTTTTTGTGAAAGCCCCTCCCTTTTCCGGTGAACCTGGACAAGGACTACTTCTCCGGTCACGTCTAAATACAAGATCACATCCTATCGATACAATCCAGACCACTACACTAATATTATATAAAAACTGTTACTGTCACGGTCAAATCCTGTTGTATTCGGTGTTGAAAGGCGGTCAGTACATCGCATTATTTGGCGTATAGTATGCGTTGTTTGAAAACGGCAGCAACACTCATTCAGGTGACAATGCTTATGTGGGACATCGACATACAATGAACCCGAATATCCGGACACATTATTATGTCCCACCACTGATCGACTTCCTGGATGCTATTTTTGGATTATTATCTACAATACGTTCATTTAAGCCATTGATTTTCCTTTTAAAAAAACACACACACACGTGTGCCACAGTTTGTTACTCAACTCGGAGAGGAAATTTTACAGACGCTTTTCGACGAACGAAATCTGATTAATTTACCCCGAAATACACATTACTGGATTGGATACGATGGTGACATTTTACAGAGCTGTTAGATGTAAGAAGTAGACTGATTTGACAATTAATTTATCATCGTTTTAATACACAAGTATATTATTAATTGTATATGTTTTTTCAACCTATTATTTTTCAATATAATTATAAACAACCATATACAAACAAATCTATCTTAAATTATAACATTTATTATTAAATTTTCCAAAAAAAAATCACTCATTTTTCCGTTGCATAATAAGCGCTATTTTTAGTAATTAGAGGGGAAAATAATGATAGGGGATGATTTATGTAAGTGTTATTTTTATGAGAAAATATGCTTTATATTATACAGGTTTGATATTGCCATAATTAAGGTATATTTACGAGTTGAAACGTGTATTGTTAGATGCTTAATCTCTTAAATTATAACAATTCAAACAATTAATTCTAATAGTGTTGCTATAGACTATTAAGAAGAAATCAGATTTACGATACAGATATCGTCGGGATTCATTGCCGACTGTGTAAGTCCATTTTGCCTTATTTTATAGGAGAATCAACAAACTGATTGAAGTTAAAAGGCGCAGACTTAAAACTACACATTAAAAAAAAATCATAACTAATATCTGTTTACACATATATTTATATTAGATTTTATAGGTGTATTTTATAAAACCAATATCAAACGGAGGTACGTTTAAAATGGACAATTATGATAAAAATCCCACAAAATGGCAATATGATATAAAATTAACTACTAAAACCGACGATATTACATACATATTAGCAAGTTAAAGAATTTTTACCTAAGGGTGATAAAGGTATTTGGAAGAAAGCTTGTTGATTCGCAGGCGTGCATCGCGCCTCCGCAAACGCACACCGATTATAGAGTTTATTTGCTGTACTTTTGATCGATTTTTGTTAATTATTGCCTCGCCCAAGGCTCAGACGAGGCATTTTACTAACAAGAAACCGATCATAAGTGTAGCTAAGTAACTGTACTATCTTATTTACGGTGACGTGCGCCCGGGAATCCACTTACGGAAAGCTCCCGAAAGACTTTCAAACGAAGAGAAGCGTCAATGGATTAGGATGAATGGATCACTTTCACATAATACTTGATTTTTATTTTGAGGATAGTGATATTCACAGCTGGATGAATATATGTAATATGTATATATTTAGTAGACAGCCCTGCCGACGTGTGTATGAGCGAGATGTTGGTCTATTTTAATGTTTGACTCATTCTACACTTCCTGTGATGCGGACAACACGTCTGTATCGACCTCCACCATACACCGACTCCATAACCTATTTGACTTCTGTCCATCTTCAATCCTCCATATCCATCATCAACGAGCCATATCGATGATGCCAAGGCCCTTATGTGTCACGTTAGATGAGCTCGTCTAATGATGGACACACCGTATGATTGATGACCTGCGGATATATTTCCAGCAACCCATGCCCAAGTTTTTCCATCGACTATCCAATAATTAAATTATATAATAAGTTTATCATGAAATTAACACTATACATATTTCATCAAACACTTTCGATTCAATCTTCAATGATTACTACTACCCTTATTATTACTAGAGCCGCTTTGTGGCCCAGTGGTTAGTGTAACGGATTCGTGAGTGAGAATCCCGGGTTCGATTCACGGCACCGAAGTCACTTGGTATATCTAGCTTAGCAAACTAGATCTTAAGTAGTCATTGCTGTGTGGTGGCCTGGGAAACCATCTCTACTATATTCTCCCGTAAAGGCCAACCCCTTAAAAAGGGACTCCCGCCAATAGGGAAGGCGTCACGATATACATACTTATTATTACGTAAACGTACACCATAAAGACGGTAATAGAGTTGCTTTGCTGTACTTTTGATCGTTTTTTTTGTTTATTAGTGCCTCGGCTGAGGCTGAATGAGACATTTACTATAAAAAACCGATCATAAGTATAGCTAAGTGACTCTACTATCGCATTTACGATAATGTGTACCTTGCAATCCATTAATCAACAAAAACTTATTAAATCCTATTGAACTTAAATATATATATATATATATATATATATATATATATATATATATATATATATATATATATATATATATATATATATATATATATATTGAATTTAAATATATATGTTAAAGAAACCAATTAAGACAAGTTATTTGATGAGGAAAATGCATAATTTTTTATAATTGAATCATCCTTAAAGGTTTTTCATTTCATATTAAACCTATTTTTCAAATATATTTTGAAAAAAGACTCCCAATTAATACTAATTGGTTAAATTAACAAGTTTAAAATCCTGTTCTATACACACTCATACTTAAAATTACTCTTTCTTAATAGAACACAATAATTTATTAATGACAAAAAAAATTCAAAAAAGTTTAGCTATTCATCTTGAATTTATTGTTTGTAATTTTTATTTTTGCTGAGCTTAATCGAAAGTCAATTAGACAACATATTTTTTGTCATTAATTGTAGACCATTCATTTTATTTTTTTCTTATTAAAATTATGCAGAACCTATCTACATACATGTGATTAAATTGAATCTATTTGTATTGCATGTATGTAACTATTTAAAAATTGAATTTCTCTCGATTTGGCAGACACAAGTAACGCAAATCGAACGCTGAAAAGCTGACTGAAGAATGATTTTATTACGTAGTATTTTCAAGTGTTATAATATATGCGTCTGATTCCGGGAATCGTATCTAGCGATATTTGTTTACGTGAAGTGGATGTTGTAAAAATTAAAATAGATTGTTCCAATTAATAGCTTGTCACTTGGCAGGAAGTGACGTTCGCAACACTGACCGCTTTATACAAACCACTACATTTATATGCGATCACATTCAACCATACTCTATAAATAATATATGTATTTCAGCATGATCTGTGTAGACAGTATCCGCATAGGTGACCGTTGCATTGTCTACCTGCAATTAATTAGAATTAACACAATTTACGAATTGAGTCTTGAATGCGGGACTATAAGGTACAATTTTGAAATGAAAAGATTTAGTAAAGTGGAACAATTATAATTTTATAGAAAATTTTAAACATCTAATTTTACGTAAGAAAAAATCTCGAGCCGCCTTGTGGCCCAGTGGTTAGTGTAACGGATTCGTGAGTGAAGACTCCCGGGTTCGATTCACGGCACCGGAGTCACTTGGTAGATCTAGCTTAGCAAACTAGATCTTAAGTAGTCATTGCTGTGTGGTGGCCTGGGAAACCATCTCTACTATATTCTCCCGTAAAGGCCAAGGTGGCCTGGCCAACCCCTTATAAAGGGACTCCCGTCAATAGGGAAGGCGTCACGGTATTTATAAAAAATCTCCATGCAAACGTGCAGTTTATTAAAAGTTATCTATAATATAAGTGTATTATTTAACAGATCAGAAGAATTTTGTATTCAGTAAAATGATAAATATATATTACAATTTCTTTATTATACATAAGTTTTTACAATGATTGATAGAACAATACATCTTTGGAAATAGACTTAGGTGTACAGAGTGTATAAATCTTTTTTTATTTTATTTAAATTTGAAATAAATTATTAGGATTAAAACACTAACAACAATATTAACAAAATAGAATGCTTAAAAACTATATAACAGTTTGTTTGAGAAAAAACAAATTTGAGTTGAATGGATTATTATAAATTTACGCTTTATTTTTAAAAATGATATCAGTTTTGGAAGTCCATTGGTAAAATGAACTTACGTTTCCTCGAGGCATATTTGGTTTTATTTACATGTCTTATGATTGGGTTAAGTTAATCATTTTAGTGTAATTTTTTTTACTCAAATGATAAATAGAAGAGTTCCATATTCATAGCCCAATAATGTTCTAAAATTTTTATAATGAATAAGTGTTAAGATAATTGGATCTATAGACACTAAGGTAATCGAGACCTTTAATTTTTGTGACCCTTAACCTTGAATAACCATAAAGATGTGATTTAATGAGACTTTTTGGAGGTCATTTCAAACACCAAAATAAAGGTTTTAACAATTTTTCAGGTTGTCATGTCGAAATTCTTAGGTTAATCAGTTTTTTTTATTGAAATACAATATACTTGAATCAAGAACACACCTATTATGATTTAAAAGTTAAAATATTTAAAATCGTTGAAATTATTTTCTCTATAAAATGTATTTAAATTTGACGTAAATTTGTATCTAATAATTAATTTATCTTGAATGTTATTTGATAATATATGTGTGTACAATAATAATATGAGCATTATGATAACACGTTGCTTCAGATAAATGTGAAATTTTATTCTAAATTTATTAAAGCATACAAATATTTGTCAACAATGAGTTAAAATGAGACTTAAAATTTTTACATAAAAATGTAATATCTTTATTAATTGATTTGGTTGTGAGTCTGTAACCGAGTTAACAATTAAGACCGGTATTTGCATTTCTGCCCCCTAGGTCTGTTTATAATTTATACAAAATATCCCACAGATTTCGCTCATATTTTCTTATGTACCATAATTAAAACGTCTAATTGAACAATAATGTTTTTAGAAAGTACCGAAGTGTGTTTAATTAGGCGAATAGTACAGAAAGCTTTCCGGTTGATCTTAATCAGGAATTTAATACATTGTTCGTATTCAGTATTGGAATTCGTGCCTTTCTTCTATTCTCCATTTGATTTCACGTAAACAAAGGTACATACAATTAAAAAATACTACAATTCCTGTGTTGTTAGATACAATGAGACCATTCATTCATCCGTTCATTCATTCAACACATGCGTATTCATTGATAACAAACATGCGGGCCAAACACCACTATAATAATAAAGTATTATAATTACACTATTAAAACTAAAAACAGATGTACAAATTAATACACGTCCATTGCTCAAATAAACAACACACTATTTTGATTCTATACAAACACGATATTTTAACATAGAATTAAATACCGTAGCCTTCATAGATAAACGAGATACTGTTATCTACTAGAATATTGTAATGTTTATATCTATGATTGTAAATTAATTATTGTTGTAAATAAATCTTCATTTATTCAACTATCAAGAAATATTTATTACACTTAGGTAGTATCCAAAGGTTTCTCAGACAAGTATTATGTTAAATTTATACGAAAATCAAAATAAATAGTATGAAAGAAGCTATATTTGTACTTATTTATTATCAAATCACATTATAATATACATAATTGTCTACGGTGTGTGTATGTTATTTGTCTGTATTTCTGTACGGGTCCTTCCCTCAGCCATCCTTAGAGTACATATAAAATAATTCAAAATTCTTTCGAATGAAAAAAAAAACTTATTATCTTCGTATTAAAAACAAAGCAGAGCATCTAAAAACAATATCGATTGAAAAGATTAAATAAAGTAAAAATATTTTTAGATGTATTTAATTTGATAATGCATAATAATTCCACATTTTTATACTTCATTTTTTAAATAAAAAATTTCTTCTAATTGATAAAAAACACTTTAAAGCAAAAATTAATTCAAAACTCAAATATAACCGTCCTATTAAAAAACTAAACATCAAAACAATATTAACAAATTGAAAATTTCAATAAAATTTTCCCTATTATAGTATAATTAGTTACACGTGACAATGTAAAAAGCGTTGTTATTTTAAACCAGCTCAATAGCTTAGGGGATAAGACGCTACAAATGCTGTGGTCATGGGTTCAAATCCCTCACTCAAATAAAAAATATTGATTTGTTGGCGTATTACGACTGGGAGATCGGGAATAATATTAATAAAATCCCGATCGATCGTATTGATCCAGATTAACTCTAATTTCCCGGATTGTAAGGTAAATACTGATTATTAAATCGGTGATCTGTGTAACTAGTAATAGTTAAGATCACCAACAGACAATTAATTAACACGTTGTTGTGTATAAAAAAGCTCTATTAGAGTTGTAGGTTCTCTAGTATTCCAGAGAACTGTTTTCTCTTATTTAATTTAAAAAAATAGGCAAAATTATAATAAATCAATAAGTAACTATCTAGCTATACTATTAATGTATTTTACTATATGTAAAATAACCAATTAGTAAGAAAATTTTGCGGTGAATGTTTGAAAAGCGCGTCCAAAGGTTATGATTTATGTATGGAGTTATACAATTTAACCTATGATTTGATATTTTAATTATAAAATTTGATTTTTATTAATGAATGAATCGCTCGTTGTGTTTTGTGTGCGAGTATCCGCTATTCATTCATAACTGAAGCAATAAACGTTCATGTGAATGTGAAAAAATTTTAACAGAAAAATTCATCCGTAATTTTGAAACACTGTGTCGACTGTGATAAAGTTATAATAAATAATTCATCCACAGCCAGAAAAAACTATGTGCATATTTATTTAAAAATGATCCCACCTCAGTCACGGGAAGTATGTAGGTACATATTTGCAAGTCTCGTATATAATATCTAAACTTTCAGCATTATTCCTGCATAATTATGCAGATGAGCTCGCATATTTGCATAAACCAACATCTTGGTTTATAAAATGAATTAGTTACACTTTATTAGAATTTTTTCATCGTCGTCACACTGTTTTTGCATAATGCAACCTGCTCGCTCGGAATTGAGTGATTGACTGTTGTGTGGGTTTGAGATTTTTTTAAATGAATCTATTGTGATTGTAGGTGCCCGTAGGATGAGCAGGCTTAGTGTGGGTAATTATTAGTTAATACAGAATATAAAATATATGTGTTGGGTTCACAGAAGGAGAGCCAGAGGACAGGATGTAATGACGTCACATCCTCCGCCTCGTGGCCCCTTGACTCGCAACTTATCAACGGGAATCTATATCTGGTCTGCACACTACTACAACAACACCAATACCAATATACTTATATATGGTGTATGTGTACAGTGCATCGTGAATGTGTGGTGGTTGTGTATAGTAGTATTTGTGAGTATTACACTCCTACATACGATAACTAGTGATGTGAAAAAATCCGGATACAATCACAATAATAATATAAGTATTAATAAGCCACATGAATACCACCGTAATAGCTATGGGGATAAGAAGCGTGGTTACAAATACTGTAGTCATGGGTTCAAATCCCGCTCAAGTCATTTTTTTTTTAATTGATTTGATCGGTTATTACGACTGGAAGATCGATCGTCATGGTCTAGGTTTACTCTGATTTCCTGTGTTGTAAGGTAAATACCGATTATTAAGTCGGTGAACTGTGTAACTAGTAATAGTTAAGATCACCGACAGACAATTAACACGTTGTTGTATCTAAAAAAAACCCCTCTCAAAAAAAGCTCCATCAGAGATGTAGGTTCTCTGGTATTCCAGGCGACTGTTTTCTCTTAATAATAATAATAAAAAATATAAATTAGAGTATGAATATACAATACAGTGGTACCTCGAGAATTTAATTCTCCGGGATCATCGTCGTTTTGTTAAAACAATTTTTCCCATAAAATTCCATACAAACTGCCATTAATCCGTTCCAGTACTCGCACAAAAAAATGGTTTTCTTAACGTACCACGTGTTTTTGAATAAAAAAAATATTTATGTACATTTTGTAAAATTGGTAATGGATAATTGGGAGGTGGATAATTTGAGGTTAAAATAAATGAACTAGTAATGACGCACATAATAAATATTTATTGATTTTTACACATACACAATTCTGGCGCGAAATTCTAATAGTGACCTTCCATAAAAATTAGCAATCATCTATAAAATTATCGCGCATACAAATCTGTATCTCAAAACATTCGTATCTCGAGGTACCACTGTCCTTGATAATAGATATGTATATGCAGAGATGTGCCAAGATCAAACGATAATTTAAGTACTGTATTATGATTTACTTTCTACCTTATTAATGCACTTATTAATCGACCATTATACTACTGTCCATTATATAGAAAAAAGATAGGTTTAATACTAAAATATTCGTTTAACTTTGGCATATCACTGGGTATACATATATACATATATTAAGTTTCAAATTTCGCGTTTTTAGACACAAAATTTTTCAATTTTATCGAATTTACCTATGAGCAATGAACTCTCATATATAAGCTCATTGCCTATCGGTGATCTATTTAACTACAAATCAAATTTTTTGTTCTAATTTGAACTTAAGACTGTAGTATTTGTAGCCACTGTGCTATTGAGCTGTTTCGATTCGATATTTTTATAATGATAATTAATTTTTAGTTCTATATAGATAAAATACCTGCTTTTACGTGACCAGTTGAATAATGTTCACAGTATTTGTACAATTATCAATTATTCATGGTAATTAGTTTCCCCCCTGGACGAGGACATTAATGTACTTTATGAGGATTTGAATTTATAATAAATCATTTTAGCGATACCTAAAATGATTATTTTGAACTTAAATTTAGGATACAATAGAAAGCTGATAAAGAACATTTAGTTTGGGTAAAACAAAATTTGAGTTGAGTAATTTAATTGAACTATAAACACTAATTGTTATGCTTTATATATTTTGTATTAATCAGAACCGTTTGGGGAAAGCTGATTCGGTTTTGCGGTACTCTATGTTCTACACTAAAAAAGAATGAGCAAATAACTATAAAATTATTAATAGAAATTTTTCTTTCTTATTAAATTTTATAGACTCCTGACCGTTTTACTAAAATATCAAATGAAAAAAAGTCCGGGATTCTTGTTAAGCATATAAAATCCCATCTATATTGAAAAGGAAGGGTTTATTTATGTGGGTGTGTTCACAAACACAAGCACAAGCACAGATAAGTACACAAGTCTGTTTAAATGTGGTCGCACTTGAACAAATGAGGACGTTAATGCGCTAATTGATCATTGCATTGTCATTAACAATATGTGGAAAATATAATCATTAAATATGGTTGGTTGGATTCACTCATTTAATACGCGAAATAATCTCCGTTATGTGATGAATATGTCGTAATTCTTTAACGCGCCTGAAGCAGAAATCAATTCGGAATTAATATATTTATAGAATTGTGTGTGGGCGTTGATGAAAAAGTCGGAGTGGGCGGATTTTACCTGCTTTTAGTAAAGGGTGACCTTTTTATTATTACGTCAAAAATCACCCCCTCACATACGCCTCCACTAACCTCAAACAAAATTGCCTTTGATCAAATTCAGTTTATAAAAAAAACACCCTTAAAATCATATTAGTCTAAAACCAAAGAGAGAAAGGTCCATATTCAATATAATAGTGTAATAAGAGTGTGTTAGTGATTCGTGTGTGTACGAATAGACTAAACCTTGGTAGTATTGATGTATTATTAGTCTCATTATACTATTATATTGAAAGTGACTTAAAAACTACTTTGATAAATGTAAAAAAAATATTTAAAACATAACCGAATTAGGGTCGCTTTCTTCAAACGGTTAGCTACGTAACTCGAGACTCAAATGTGAGCAATTGTTGCATTTACAGTACAAACCAATTGATTGCACAAAATTAACTCTTGATGTAACTAATCCCGCGTAAAACAAATTATTGTATCAAGACATTTTTAATGTAAGTGTAATTATATAAAATAAATAAATTTAGTTTTACGTAAAAGGTCGAGTTAACATCAGTTAACAATTGAAACAGGTATGTGCATTTTTTCCCCCTTAGTGTGCTGATCAATAAACTAATTTTAAATACGTATAAATCAAATGAAAATAATTTATATTATTAAATGATTATGAAGCAAAACAAAAAAATGACATATTCTCAGAATCTATATGCTTTATATAACGAAAATAGATTTATTTGTGTTTAAGTTTGTTAAAATCTTGATAAAGTATAATAAATGTATGTATGTAAATGTAGACGTGCCTTTTAACAAATTTATAAGATTTTAAATATATGTTTTTAAATTAAATTAAGTTCTTGCTTTAGAAAGCTCACAATAGTTAACCTATAATATTACTTTATATGCCCTATTAAATAATATAGCCTTGTTTATATCATATACAAAATTTTTTGAAGAAAAGTAACATCATGGTATAACATGCATAAAGTAACCATACATACAAGTGTACATCAACCCATCGATTTATTAATGAATCAATATTCAATGATCGGTTCAGAACGAGCCAATTTAATTTTGATAAAGTTATTTTCGGAAAACTACAATTGAGTATCCAATATAGAATTTATTCATGAATCACTCGACATATTTGAATATATTGTGTCTGTTATAGATGATGTGTTCCGCACCGGTGAGCAAATGTATTCGAGTTAGTTCCGCGAATTCGGAAAGCTAAACCTGAGCCACTCGATTTGCATCGGATAGAATATGATATTGACTATTGTATTATATATTTTATACTCTGAGATCTGATCTTATAATATAAATAAACATTAAATAATATTCGATTGGCAGATGTTGAGGGAAAATATAGACAACCACTTCCAAACATGAAACTCAATAGTTTACCTAAATTAGAATATGAAGCTTCTTGAAATTCCAAATACCTATCACTTAATTAACCGACACGATATTTGATCTATCAATTCTCTATTAAATAATAATGTAATATTGGGTATTAAATTAAGTTCTAAGACAGTTGATTTTTTGTAATGTAATTTTAATTTATCAATCCCGAGCCAAACTTTTTTTTATAATAAAATTCAATTCAATTGACTGGGAATTTTGGGAAAATTTATATTTTATTTCAAAATTAACACAGCCTTTAGATTATCAATATTTTAATTTAAGCCAATTTGACATACCCTATATTTATATAACCTCGATCCATCATCTCTTTCCAGGTTTACTCTGATTTTCTGGATTAAAATTGTATGCTTAGAAAAATTCGGATAGAGCCGCCCTATTAGTGACTTTTTGTAATAATTAAATATATTACAGGACAAATTCGCAGACTACTTATAAAAACCCTAAGAATGTGTTTTATATTTTTTATATATTTTATTTATACACCATGAAGTATATCTCTAAAATAATTGCCATTTTTTTAGTTATGCATATTTATTAAATGCCATGAAAGTTAAAAATATTTACCCCCTAAAGCAACGTTATTGAAAACAGTGAGCGATTAGGTTTACTTACAATCAACCCCGTTAGTCATTATTGAAAGCTAAATATATGAATAATTTAAAATGATAATATAAAATTGTACTAATAACAATCGAGCTCAGTACTTTTACTAAGATCTGCTGTTACGTGACGTGATTATTACGCACCAGTTGAATAATATTCACAGTATTTTCACATCAATTATTCTTGGCAATTAGGTTGCCCCCCTCGATCAGGACATTAATGTGCTTTATGAGGATTTGTTTAGTGTTTTTTTTTCGCGCGAAAAAATGCGATGACATGAAAGAGGTTTAATTAAGATCGGTGCCGGTTCTAAAAAGTTGCGTTTACTTGGAAAAGCAGCGGACATGATGCCACATTCTTGTAGACGTGGGAACAGACCTGTCTTGATACTCCAACACCTCGTCATCAGACTCTCTTCAACTGCTGATTGATATCTTGGACCTTAGAAGTCTGCTCATACTATTATATGTGCTCTATCGTGAGTCAATCGTAACGGAAGATGGAACACATCAACCTGGACAAGAGACGGATGAATTCCCCTCACAATTTATTATACTCATTGAATGTACTTTACTCAAAATTATAATGAGACCTATTAAAATATCCTTAATGCTTATCACGACAAGTAAAATTGGCGATAGATTTAAAAGAGGCGTTTAAAAATGAATTTGTG
>JAGTTH010005626.1:0-91273 GCA_022606485.1 Agraylea sexmaculata | reverse complement strand
AATGAATATTATAATATTTTAACGTCTTTTGAGTTATTGGTCTGTCCCTCTCTGTGTTTACTATTAGAGTTTTTTTTATTGTTTCTATTTAAATTAAATAAATTTAATTTTATCTTTCACACTATACAAAATTTTATATGTTTCTTCTTTTATTTGTTAATAATCATATTTCTTTTCGTCGTTTCGTGTAACGAGTGCTGCATTATCATCACTGCGACTTGGGCATAGATATAAAAATTAGATATGAATAATTCGTGCACATAAGTGTGTCTCCCTCATTCAACACATTTCTAGTGACCCCTGAGAGTGATTATGACAATATTTTGGTAATTAAAACACAATAATATTTTAAACTTATTTAAAGTAGTCTTTGGTAAAAACTGAGCCTAGATGTATTTGAGTATATGTTTGAGTCCATATGACATGTAGTAACAATGCATTTACCCATTTTACTGTGAAATATAACTGAAGATATGAAGAGAGATGTTTACAGTATAATGTTTGACAGGTAACTCATGTTTTTGGCTACTTGATCCACTTGAACTAAACACTCATTTGGCCACTCTTATGTTTATATCTATGGACTTGGGATCCTCTGTAATGCCTTAGCGGTGCTGCAGTGTGATCTTATAATAATATGTATATACAAATAAAATACTGAAAGATTTAGATGAATATTTTTTTATACTGTGACGCCTTTCCTATTGGCGTGAGTCCCTTTCAAAGGGGTTGGCCAGGCCGTTAAGGCCTTTGGTTGTGGCCTTTAAGGGAGAATATAGTAGAGGTGGTTTCCCAGGTCACCACACAGCAATGAGTACTTAAGATCTAGTTTGCTAATATGAATAAATAATAAATGTTTTTAGGATATATGGGCATGTGTAGATGCGAGTGACCCCATTCATGGTGAAGAGCGTGTTGCAAGGACGACCGGACAATGTTTGTACACAAGGATTGCTCCAGTTAACGGAAATAAACTCATTCAAATGTTAAATAACATTATTTCTTTTACCGAGATTTTTGATTATTTTAGATATATATCGGTGTAATTTAATTGGGGCTGCGGGTTTCAGTGTTTGAAAATGGCGGGCGGATATGCGGTCGGCGATTAGCGCTGCAGTTCCGGCGACAAGCAAGAAGACGACTCTTGATCTCGTTCGTCTCTTCATCATCTGCGGCCGGTGGTTCTTCTCTTCTGTGGAGTCATTAGGAAAATTCGATTGCGTGAAGCTGTGGCTGTGGGGCGCAGTGGGGCGCGGGGGGCGGAGGCCGACCGGCGCGGGCCACACACGAAGGACCACCGGCGGGGAGCCCCCTCTTCTTCCTCCTCCTCATCAGCTGTTCTTCACCAACACCATTGTGATACGAGAGTATAGTCAGTGTTGTCCCCTGGCCCATATAGTAGTCGCGGAAACATACAACCTTCCACCTACATCCCCCCGATTCATGCCCGCTAAAGCCTTTCCGGATTGGGCCGTCCCGTGACACCAAACACCAAACAATCTCATCCCACAAAAGCTTAATTTATATTCCATAGCTCGTATGCAAGTTTTGAACCTATCTTTAATACATATATCTACCCAATCGGCTTAGGCTTCGAGCTATAAGCAGTGAGTAGTTTGGTTTATTTTGTATGGCGGTATAGTGTGTAATCAAGAGGCCAGCTTCTCAACCGACATTCTCCACAATGCCACTGATATGTTTGGGCAATCACTGGGTACAAAATAAATTTCTCCACTCTAAATATGAATCGAATAACGGGTAGTCAACAGTCCACTGGTAGTATCGATCACGATATTGGGAAACAATGCACTTATTTGTTCCCATTTCACCATTCAAATGCAATAATACCAAATACAGTACCCCGACATACAAGTGAGATTTTTTGATTCGAGATATAAGCAATAGGCTTAGGAAATCCATGGGTCTGGAACATTTATTTTCTTAACAGCCTACACGTAAAGGCGAGAAAGGTTTAGCGAAAAAGATTGGTTAAGAGAAAAACACCGACGAAAATTTTTTATACAACACATTTTTACTATGCAAAAACACGTAATTATGAAAACTCGTTCTTTTTGCGATGACATTTTTGGGGCTGGAACGGATTAATGGCAGTTTGCATGGAAAAATAATTTGGGCTAATTAACACTCGAAGACTAAAAAATTAGGTTTAGTATTAATCTTCAAGCCAGAGGCTGCATAATTAATACTGTATATTTATTCAGTGAATACAGTTTGTATTGATCAATCAAAATGACATCTTCGTGTTATAAAAATATACTTGAATCGCGCAACCAAGGTATGATTTATTACTTTGTGGTAATGATCGATTCGAAAAACGGCATTCCGATCTTTCGTGGACAATACTTTCTTGATTGGAATCCTAAAAATATATACACGCCTGCTCGAGCATGACACATTTTGTGTATGAATCATTATTTTACGATGATGTGTTGATTTTAGTGGGTAATTTCAGTGTATGTCCGGAAACAAATGGGTAGACCACCCTGAATATCAAAAATACGTGATAGTAAAAATAGTAAATTTGTGCGTGTTAAACTGAATATGGGACCGTGGCCACTTTATCACGCGCATCTTTTTGATTTTATCAAATCAATAGAATACGTGATTAGAGAGAGCCGGTGTCATCAGATAGTAATAAATTACCCATAAGCTTCTTCTTCCGTGTTTTAAAATATTATTTTGTACGGGATAATTTATAATTATGAAGCTCGTCAAGATATTCGAAAACACGATACACGCTCGTCCAGATTTAGATGATCTAGCTTGACGAGGGCAATTAAAAGGTCATTAGTGAGTTTTCGATTTAAGAGGATAGGAATTTAGAAGCGCTTTCATTTCTGAGACGTATTTTTTTAATGACGAGTTTGAAGCTGTTTTTTTTGGAGTTAAATATAACATTGTTAATATGATTTATTTAATTCAAATAACTGACTTGTCATTTAGCAAGAACGAGTGGCGCGTGTTCGCTATCTGTAAACCGGAATTATATTATGATGTGTCTCGTTTATATTGGACAAGTTTCGCTTTTACACGCTTCAAATAATGTTTCTTGATGTTTTTGACATGCAAGCAATTTAGATTTTATCATCACAATAAATACAAGTAACCATTAGACCGGTTTTCAATGCTCATGGGGATTTTTTTAAATGTTTTCCAATTCAATGATCCGATGTTTCCGATTCTGGATTTAGCCTTCGATTGCAAGATGGACAACCCTTTGAAGCATTGAGAATATTTTAAGGGAAGGTAGGGTATTTTTAGCTACTTTATATTAATCTGAAATAAATATAGCAGTAGCTTACATAACATCCAAACGATGTGATTATTTATTAAAGGGGAAACATTTTTTTTCAAGATTCTTTAAACAGTGGGTTACATAGCTTCCGATTATGGAGCTTCATTTTTATTTAATCGGTATTGCACAAAAATGCTTACTTACTGCCTGAAGAAAGATCCTTTTAAATTAATTTCAATAAACAGCAATGCCTTTCAAGAAAGAGTTGAATATATACCAGCATTTTTTTCGATAAAAATGAAGTAAGCATTAAAATCGAATTTACGATTGAGGCTATATTGAAAGTTTATATTAGCGTGTTTTCTCATGAATGGAAAGGCTGTAGTGCGCAAAATTATCATATTAGCGTACAATACACGGAGGGTATTTTACCAGGTTAACTCCAGGTGATATAATTAATCCAATGACTAAATAATTGACGCAAGACCACCTCAAAGAAAGGCCATACTAGTGGGCGTGATACTCTTTCAGTCACATGCAAATCGGAATATATAAATAAGGTACTTCTATGAAGTCTCTAGACTGTACTCTATGTTTAACAATACCTTACACTATTGGATAAAAATAAAAGACAAGGCGTAGCTAGGAACATAAAATAATTTATTTCAATATGAAGAATTTCTCTGGGCGTCTCTAAATAATTACAGAATACCACACTTTGAGTATTGATCAGTCAGATGATTTTTATATACAAATAAAATTATCTACGATATAGTAATCTTCTTTTAAATAAGTTAATTTTAATTAAGCTTAATTATACATTATGGTTTCATTTCATTTAATATCTGATCAATGTTCTGAAACGATGTATTATTATATAAAAAAATATTAAAAATAAATATTTACATAGAGTGTAATCAGAACGCGGAAAACACGCGTAATAATCTTAACATTAATAATCTCACTTTGGTACACTGTGGTTTATAAAGATAAAAAATATATAGATTGTTTATTTTTTCATCGAACTACATGTAATTCAGAGTAGTGATTGTTTTAAATTCGTAAATTAACATTATAAAACTTTCATTTAACAATTTGTACGTGTCGGTTTGGCTTAATAACCTCCTTTTAATAAAAATATAATATATTTCTATACTAGTATGAACACAATTATAAACATATTTACATATCATACAGAGTTATCTGTTGTAGGAAATCGATTGATTATTATAGATTTTAGTAG
Source organism: Agraylea sexmaculata (assembly GCA_022606485.1). Classification (NCBI taxonomy): domain Eukaryota; kingdom Metazoa; phylum Arthropoda; class Insecta; order Trichoptera; family Hydroptilidae; genus Agraylea; species Agraylea sexmaculata. The sequence continues at coordinate 86,774 of JAGTTH010005626.1, read as the reverse complement.
GTATTGATTTATGCGTAATAAATAAAGTAACTTTAAAGCCAGCATCCGGAAATGTTTATTGCTTTAGCGCATATTGCCGCACTAGTTTAATACTATCATCAGCCAGGAGCTGTAAAACTACTCACGTATAAAATTGTTAATATTAAAACTGACAATTTGGCGTTGGCAAATACTATTGAGCGTGCACCGTTCACCTCGTTGGTCCTGAGATCGTGTCTTTCGGTTGTGGTTGAAGTTGAGGAGGACGAAGGTGCGGTACTGCTACCTGAGCCCTCGTTAGGTTTATCATCTAGCCTAGGTTTGTAGTTGTGGAAACAGAGACGAGCCATGTTGGCCTGAACCCGCGGACAGTCGTAGTCTTCAAGGCCGTCGCATTTGCAGGTGGCGAGCTTGGCGGCCTTCTCCTGTCTCCTTAGAATATTGATTGAGTTGAGACACCTGTGGGAGCACTTCTTGCCGTGAAACATCGACCTGCAGAATCGGCGATAGTACTCCAGGGCCGTGGAGCAAAGAGCATCAGCAGCACATATCAGTTGAGACACTCGACATGACACCGTCTCATTTTGTGAAGCCCTTAGAACTTGAGGTCTGCACACTTCCACCCGTTGCTTTGTAGCTTGGCAATAGTCATCGTTGCATTCGCACTACAATAGACAATAATTTAATATCCAACCAGTAATTATATTTAATATTTATTAAGATAAGATGCTTACATTCATCAGGTTTTTGCCTTCATCTGTGGAGGTAAGGGCGATTAGAGCATGTTGGCAAGGCTCTGGACATCCAGGTTCTCCTCGAAGGACATCGCTGCACCATAGTATATAATTGTTCAGGGCAGCTCCACATCCTTTTCTGTATGCGCATTTTAGACGAGCTTCTGCACATCCGCCACCTTCTCCCGCTGCCCATCCGCAAGCCGACACCAACCACACCATCACCACCAGCCACATTGCACCTGTTCATAAATAAAAACAAAAAAATCAGATAAGATTACACAATGAATAAGAGACTATCTACTCTAATAGTGACCGCCGTCTATTATTAGCAGGTTTTTAATTGCTCAAAATTGTAGACCACTGGGCGGCTTATTGCATCATCATAAGCACTCCAGTTCAGTGGTGAACCAAGGCTTCCCGCATCAGCATCTTCCACTTAATGCTCCTCCAGTTATTAATACCTAAACTCCTAACTACCTTATAGAACTCGTCCGCCCACCTTAGCCTAGGTCTACCCTGCCTTCTCTTACCCACATGCTTGCTGGATAGTATTTCCGATACTATCCCTCCAGCTCTTTCGACTAGACCGGCCCTAAAATTATGGATTCCCAGGCGTGAGTCGCCGTAAACGTACATCGTAAATACGTCAGTAGAGTTGCTATGCTACACTTTTGATCGGTTTTTTGTTGATAGCCTCGGGCGAGGCACTAATTAAGAGACAACCTATCAAAAGTACAGCAAAAAAACTCAATTATCGTCTTTGCGGTGTGCGTTTGCGGCGACGCAAGCCTGGGAATTCAAAGTTTAATAAATGAGTTAATCTCATCATCTTCTAATTCTAAATATTCCTCCTGAACAGGACTCAATATTCTCTTAAGAATCTTCTTTTCGAAAGTAAGTAGCCTATCTTGCTTTATTATGTTGTAAAGTGTATTATTCTATTTGAATTTTCGGACTGAACATAACATGAATATAATATTTTAAGTATGATAACTATAGTATATCATATATTGTTTTGTGTAAATATGGGAGGGTTAAAATAAAATAATAAAGGAAATCTTTGCAGAGGTCGTATGTGTCAGAGCACTTAATTGCACCAGTGCCTACTAATAATACAGAGTAGGCTTTGATTGCACCCACTTGGACTAGGTCTAATTATCTATTAGATAAGATCGCTAAACAATTATGTAAGTAGCTACAAGTCTAGTTTGTCTGGATGTGAAATGAAGTGTGAAACCTAAACAAGGTAAACGCGTGCCTGACACAATATACGAAGCCACGCGGCTTTAGTATTTAATACGGACTGATGGACACCACTTTTCCATCTCACACAACAATGTAACATGATATCAAGATTACCTGTTTTATTATCAACATTCTAAAGACTGTTTCATATTCAAATACTTATATTTTAATCAGTTGTTTTTAAATGTATTTGGTTTTATGATCTGAAAGTCAACTAATAAATCTCACTTTTAACATGGTTATAAATTATTGCGCAAAGGCGGCGTGTTTGCCTAATACAATGTAGAGAACTATAAAATACGATGAATAGCACGTAGCAAATCGGTAAAAACATGAATATTGCCATTTGAAAATGACATTTTTAAACAGTGATGAAATTTCACCTAACGGTTGTGTCCACTTTTCTAAAGTTGACACTTTTGAAAGACACCAAAAAAACGGTAAAAAGATGTCACGTTCTCTTCCGAATGAATAAATTACACGGCAGATGTGTCGCCAAATCTGTATTTTTTTCCACACTTATCTATGACTAATTGTTTGAATATTTTACATACGAATGAAGACACGAGTCTACTGATTGGTTACGAACAAAAACATCATCATAATGTTTAATTGACCATTAGAGAGTATATTATGCGAGATGATAAGAATATTAATGAACAACGCTTGTTAACAATTTTAAAAGAAAAGGTTCAACAATATTATCATTATAGGGAACAAGAGCGGGCATAATTTAGTTTTAAATACGCTTTATTATGTAGAGTGAAGAAACAGTTGGTTGTGATTTATAACATGTTAGATATGAAAATGCTGATAAAGTACACTCGACAACTGTCTTCGAGATGTCTTTAAAATATATTATTTGTAAAGTACTTCAACAAGCTGTCAATACATATTAAATACAATCCGATCAGAATCCAATCAGAATAAATAAAAAAAATGCCCAAATCTTCGTAATTATGTTATTTTATGCTGGGAGTTCTATTAAAATATCAATAACTATTTTAAGTAATTGTAACTAGTGCAGTTCTATAGGTAACTAACATAGAAGTAGACTCGAAATTATATTAAAAATTATCAGTATTCATTTATAATCCAGTTAATCACATTTTTTTGTAGATATCTTCTCACTTATTTCGCCCATGAAATTAAATCTTTCTAACTAATGATATCAATTATTTCATTAAAGTCTTATAGATGTACCTTACATTTTGTGTTGTCATTTAGTACTAAATCTATTAAAAAGCCACAAATTTTTTTATTGTTATTAAATTGTATTTATTACTGACCCATTTTGACAAATACACAAAGAGATGCACTTTTCCATTCGCCTCGTTTGTCTTAGCGTCTTGATAACAATTGAAGAATTGCAACGTACACAAACGGAGATACCGTTGTTTTTTTTCTCAATATATAGAGAATGTTTATAAGAAAAACGTCCTGAAAGAACGAGCTCTGAAAACTGAATGGCAAAGCTCACAAAAGATAACGATAGATAAATTAAATAAGCACCGGTGTATGTGAATAAACACATAGACATACAATATTCGGGGTGACCTTATCTTGTATAAAGGTTATTTAATGAAAAATATATTATTTTTATTATGAGTCACTGATTGTTTAGTAAACATATTTGATAAAAAATACACTTCTCACTGTGAAATTGTAAATTTTTCATACACAAACACAATCTTGAACTCTACTCTTTTGATAAAGTAAATACGATGTTAGTAGACATAGGTTTCAAAAATCACGTTTATTATAATCGAGTCTTTTGACTATATTTTACTTTGGGTATTATTAAAAAAAAGTGCAATAATGTTTGTATCTTTAGAGTTAAAGAGTGAGCTTAATTTATTACATATTTACACAAATTCAAATGAAGCTTTAATATTGAATTGTTCTACAAATAATAATATTTTAATTTTAATAGCAAAATGTTTTTATATATTTTTTCTTGTTATATTAATAACTTACTACACATTTTGTTTATTACTGACAGGTGCGGTGGTTTCCAGTTTGAATTAGGCCCCTGCTTATAATGAGCTGGGATTCTACTGTATGCCACAAAAATATTTTTACTATAGCATTATTAATATGTATTATCAGATCTTTATTTTCAATATGAAAAAAAATCAAGGATATCGTCGATTTTTTTTTAATCAATCACAGCCATTTGTGGTGAGTTATTTCATCTACTTTCAGCTAGCTAGTAGTAAAACTGAATATTAGTGCGTTGTAATATATAAAATAAAATGATTATTGATATAGTGTAATCTAGTTGCGAGTTATAAAAGATAATCATGTATGGTGGAAACAAAGTGTAAATATTGTTCGTAACCAAACGACTTCACAAACTTCGGTCAATTGGTTGAGTAAACTTGGGTACAGCTACTGCGACCCGGCATTTCTGTATCTTATTCAAATAATATTTATTCAGGTGAAGATGAACTGAGATGATAATAAAATCATAAAAATACCCGTAGTAAACTTACATAAGTGGATATTCGATCGTTTATTGGTAAAAATATTAAGAAGATTGAGTAAAAATTGTACAACGTGGAAAGCTCCTTACATACTGAAATCTGTATCTGTATCTCTATTTGGACGCGAAATATTTTTCTTAACATACGACCTTTATTTGAAGTACGACCTGCTTACGCTATAGAAGAGAGTCGACTCACTCATATGAAAAAAGAGACGTAATTATAAAAGAAGCGCATTACATATTTTCTTATGGAAAAACTAACATCTTGTTTGGTATACGTTAATAGATTTCAAATGAATAAAGAACCCATACCGAGGTTCTAGTGTTATTATTTTATGTATTTTTGAACAAATTGTCCCTTATGTAATTTTGTAGATATGTTTAATTGATAAAGAAATTCTAAAATACCTAACATAAAATTAAATGAATACAATGTATATTATGTGATCAATTTATTTTTGTGAGAATAAATGTCCGTAAAAGGCAAAAAAGAATAAGAATTTTTAAAAGATCACAATATTAAACATAACACAATTTTAAATTTTATTCGGAATAGTATTTTTACTGATCATTGCTAAAGAAGCTTGAAGTATATAAGCTATTGATCGATATTATTCATTGTATTATAGATTCAATTTAGAGGAAAATATGTTATGACATGCAACATGTGTCCTGAAGTTCATCGAAATGTAGGTACCAAAACATAGGTTGATCTTTGCATGAATTGCATATAAGTATTATTTATTATGGTTGATGTTTGTGAGGATTAGTAACGCCAGGTGAGTATGCATACAGAAGCGGTCCGATCTAGTTTTTTTTTATTTGTTTCATAAACAACTTTTTCCTTTTGCCACTTTCAAAATAACTATTATAACCGAATAAAATAAAATAATATATAAAATTACACCGCTTGTTTTTAATGAGCAGACAGATGCATGAAGGACTATCAAAATGTCCGTTTATACGGTTTAATTGTTGTCTGTTCATAACTTAATAGCTTCGCAACACCTGCTCTTGGGTTGGTTTCGGCAGCAGGTGACCAATAGAGATGTTTCCAGAGATGCCAAGGGCCAAAAAGGAACCCTAAACCAGCACATTGTTTCATTTCCCGCACTTTTAAAAACCCACGTGGCCACTTTTTGTAAGTTACATTACTAACAAAAAACAATATTGATGGATGTTCAAAGAAAAAGATGCATTTTAATACTGATTTAATTGTACAATCACCAGCTAAAATAAAGAATAATCAGAATCCTGGGTGACAATTCAATAAACAGTTGACAACTTCAACAATGCATAATATGGTCAAGTGAATCAAGTAGCACAAACCATAAATTAATTGAACCAATTGAGCATTCTCACAGTACTGTCGGGCTATTCATAAATACAAACACTGGATATATTTTTTAAATTGTATGATTTATAACATTATCAAATAAGAGCCTTCCGACCGCATAGAGAAGCCTAATAATAAAGAATAAGAAACGAGAAATAAAATTTAACAAACATCAATTAATTTTAACTGGCTCGGACCTGAAGTGGGTTAGGAAATTTTATGTATTAATAAATTACAAAGAGTGAATACAATATAAATAAAATAATGGAAGCTTTTACTCACAGGGAACATTTATACCAGATTATTGTTTACACTTTATTCATGAGACGAATTAAATCCCGATCAAAATTTACCATAATTTTTTGTATGATAAGGTGAAGACCGATAAGACTTTTATTATGTGGAGTTGTAATTTTAAGAAATAATACTTAATATGTTTACGGCGACGCCTTCCCTATTGTCGGGAGTCCCTTTATAAGGGGTTGGCCAGGCCACCTTGGCCTTTACGGCAGAATATAGTAGAGATGGTTTCCCAGGCCACCACACAGCAATGAGTACTTAAGATCTAGTTTGCTAAGCTAGATCTACCAAGTGACTCCGGTGCCGTGAATCGAACCAGAGAGTCTTCACTTACGAATCTGTTACACTAACCACTGGGCCACAAGGCGGCTCTAACTAATAATACTTAATATATTTTAAGAAAATCCTTACTTATTCGTTTCGTAAAGTAAGGGATAAGCTTTGTTTATCGCAGCTTTAAAATATTCCTTTGAGTGTGTGTGAAATAAATATTGAGCTTTTGGGTTGTTAAGAAATGGTGCATTTGATATGGACAAAAAGTATGGAAATCCAAAACTAACACACGTGCACCATATGCGCTGGGAGCAAGGCAGTAATCCTCTTTAGGTTTGTATTATATACATCCATATATATGAGTATTTTTTCCATGTCTTTCTCACAATGTCCATGGATCAGCTGCTGCCAACTACTTCTTGCACCACCATTCAAAGGAACCCCCGCATCTTTCTTATAAATAACCCGAGTACAAGTATTCAACCGAGACCCATTATGCTCTTTGATAGATGTGCAGCGTCGATGGATGATGTCTTCATTTCGCCATACAATATAATATGTTCGTGGTTATAAACTAGACATGATATAACAATCGCTAAATACTGTATTACGTTATCGAATCAATCATCCAGTCAAGATCATATACGGGATGAATAATATTCTTGTCTCTTTATGAAGTGTGGAGAGAATGAGAGATGTTTCCCCGTTTATTATACATTCATTTCTAAAAGCAAATATCACGGCTGATTGCGGCATGTCACAGTTCTGACCTTTACTCTAAAAAATGTTAAATAGATAATAAAAAAAAACGTGACACTGTGTTGTAGCTGCAGCTGTGAAAATCAAAATAGAAAGGTACGTAAAAAAGTAAAGTATATATAATTTTTTTAAATTATACCAAAGGATAGCAATAAATAGAAGATTGTAAATCTGGGTACTGTAGTTTTTTTAATATACTTTTTTTTATTTTTATACACGTACAACAGTGTAAGATAGAATATTTATAATATCATTGGTAAAATGCGACTTTCTAGTACAAACTTAAAATTATTTTAATTTGATCTACAATTCGTAACCGATGGACGCGCTTTTTTAACATTTACAGCTTGATTTGACGGTGATTTATTTGTTTATTTTTGGATTATAATATCTAATAATATAGTAAGATCACCATTCTTGGCGTATGAGTAATAAATTTCATATTCAATGAATGTTTAAATTTCTTATGATGATTTAGCACAATATATATGTAGAATGTAATTTAAAATTAATGCATTGTAGTTTTTAAGATTAACATGTTCTGACCTGGACTAACGTATTTTTATAGATTTCAAGTAAAATATTATCACTAGTATTTTAGCAACTGCAGATTCATAATATATCTGTATAAGAAAGAAAAATGTTCTCATGTCGGGTGTATGAAAATTAAGAAGGACAATTTTTTTATAAATATAAAAATTTTTATGTTATGTCAGCCATCAGGCCATTGGCTATTGTTATCTACATAAGCCTTGAGTTGCACAATCGTTGAGCATATGGTGTTTGATGGTATTTTTTGCAAGGATATGTGGCTGTCGGATTTGCCCTGCGGAGCGTCCCTAATTTACCGTAAGCTGGTCTCGGAATACTAGATGTCTATTTTGAAACGATATAAAAACTCATCAGGTCCCTTCTTTGGCCATCTGTGTCTGTAGAAGATGTAATAAAACACTGCACAGCTTTACGAGTGTATTCCGTGTATAATAAACACTGAGCTGGGAACAGCCAGAGTCAAGCTTGTTTTCGAGACGGAATGCGACTAGCTCTATAAAAAGCAACAAAAAACACATGCATTATCATTTAAACTATGTATTTACTGTATTATTATTCACAGCATATTCGATAGGTTTTTAATAAAATATTTACTTATATGGTAGTGTAAGTAAATGTTACATGAAGGAACCCTAAAGTTGGCCTCAGACACAGGAAATGCTTTCAATGAAATCTCAACGATGAACCGGCCCGGTCCGAAGAATGGACGTCATTATCATGATTGTATATATTTCTCGATATGAATATTTTTAAATATAACTACAACTACAAGACAAGAAGTGTGAGAAAGTATCAAATTTCGTAACACGTGTAGAACCAATGCTGTTTAGAAAATATTATACGACCCGCATTATTGGCTCTTATAACCGATGAGAAAACATTGTGTATAATTTGTAGCATTGATGAAATATTATAATAAAGGACATGTTGTTTTTATTAAAATTCAACACAAAATGGATTTGTATTTAGTTGTTGCATTTCCGCTTAAACATGTGTCCGAAGGCAATTACCGTCAATCTCTCCAAATGTTCGACACCCACAAATCGTTTTCTTTGTCAAGAGATTCTAAGTTGAAAAGACAATTAGTTGTGGAAGATAAACAATATACGCCGTAATTTGATGAACATCCCGTTACTTATTTCCGAGCAACTAGTAGTTTGTGCAATTGTTTGCTTGGATAAAAGTTACCCTTTGTAAGCAAAAACAAAACAGTCCAAGTAACAATCCGAATGCTTTATTTTGACAGAGAACAGGTTGGTTTCTCTCTATGGCTGTCTATTTTTTCTTGTTTCATAAATTGAATTCCTACGCTGAGTCTTTAGTCTAGACGTGCGGCACTAGATAAGGCGGCAGAAAGGTATTCGTCGTCTGTCTCTTCGTACAAATTGTACAAAAAACCTATTATATTTTCACCGAGACGACAACATTACATCTTCGATAGACTGATTGATGACTGGCTATTCTCTCATTTGCGCTGGAACAATCCAGAGGGACGGGTTATTGCATTGATTTATACACTGTGACCGAATACATTGAGAAAGTGTCATTGTTGTTTGAAAATAATAGGCAGGGACTTCTTACATCCCATGAGTCTCCGAACTCGGAACCCAGTCCAACCTCTAAATAATTTCTTGAAATTATATACAATTTCAAGACATGGAAATAGACGATAGTAGGGTGTAAACTCCCACCCTTCACTTAAAATCTGTATCGACCAGCTTAAAGTGAACAATTAATTTAAAATGACATTAAAGACTTATAGAATAATGTACATATATACATAAAATAGATAAAACAAGTCTTTGAGAGAATTATTTTTCTATCAAATTGTATTTTTATATGTATTGTATATATATAGAATATCGATTTTTTTTAACTTTACGATTAACTATTATCTATTTTCGAAAAAATGTCTCCAACGACACAAAATTTATTTATTTATTTGAATGTAAAATGTGAAATTAATTATATAATATATTTAATAAATATTAAGGTAATATATTTGGGATGGCCATATTTTGTATTCTAACATCATCATCATTATTATCTTAAGCACTCCAGTTCAGTGATGATTTGATAAACCAAGGCTTCCCGCACCGGCAACTTCCACTTTTTTTTATCACATATAAAATGTAAATATTTCTAATTGAATGCCATTTTTACTACATTTTGATGGACTACTAAAGAAGGTGATCTGTGGTTAAGAGAAGCTGATCCGGGGCCTTCGTGAGATGACGCATGACATTTCCACGGTCCGATGGTTTTCCGTGAAAAATGTTTTATGATTGGTGGTTTAACATAGGATTGGTTGAACGAGTAGGTGCATTTTCAGTAATCAAAATTTAAAAGGTCTTGTCTTGAGTATGCATTTATGCAGTCCATGGAGTATGAGGGTGTCCAGTAGTGGAGGGTGTCAGGAGAATGGACTTGGCGCGAGAATAATATAGGATAGTAACACGGCTCGGACAGGACAATGAGCCATCTGAGACCGCCTCATGTTTTATGGATGCGACACTAGATGAAGATGTCACGACCGACACCATGGCTTTGCTTGCCTGACTCCACCATTCGACAAACCCGTTCCTCCCACATCCACGCAAATACAAATATTCTATTCAACGAAGCCGCGTCCGGCTCAATGTTACTTTTAACCGCCTTCGTGGCTCTACAATTGAAATAGAGAAACATTCTCTAGCGTCCCAGCTCTACAACAAATATTGCTAGCCAAATTGCATAGTATTCAAGATAGTGATAGTGTGCAAGTTGAAGGGGTGATATTATATAGAAAACCTAGAAAAACGTGCAATATAAATAAAAAAAGACGAGCCGCCTTGTGGCCCAGTGGTTAGTGTAACGGATTCGTGAGTGAAGACTCCCGGGTTCGATTCACGGCACCGGAGTCACTTGGTAGATCTAGCTTAGCAAACTAGATCTTAAGTACTCATTGCTGTGTGGTGGCCTGGGAAACCATCTCTACTATATTCTCCCGTAAAGCCCAAGGTGGCCTGGCCAACCCCTTATAAAGGGACTCCCGTCAATAGGGAAGGCGTCACGGTATTCATAAATAAAGATGTTTGTGACGAAAGCATCGTATTCGATATTCACTTTTTATGAAGCGGATTGAGTCCAAAAGTTTTTAAAAATATATTCATATTATTCCGAGTCAGATATTTATTTATTTATATATACAGTACGCTCCAAGGGGATTTTGAGAAAGTTTTTACAATTTTTTTAGACACAACAACGTATCAATTAATTGTCTGTCGGTGATTCGTCCAATATAATAATCGCCTCAGTATTTACCTTACAATCCAGGAACTCAGACTAAACTTAGATGATGACGATCGATAGGGATTTTCTTAATATTATTCCCAACCTCGAACAATGATTTGATTGGTTATCTAGTTGGAATAACCGATCAATTTTTTTTTACTCAAGAAGGATTAGAACCCGTGATCATAATATTTCTAGTCATCAGCCCTATTCTCTACGTTATTACGCTGGCATTATTAAAATATATAAAAGGCATTGAAATTAAATGTTAAACTATCCTATTAGCATGTAGACCAGAATAAAAAATCTCTCGACATTATATAATAAATAATTCATCATATTTAATATTCATAATTTATTTATTCATACTGCATACATTACAATCAAGATAACTTTAGTTCAATGGTGATAAAATTATTAATGGAAATTAAAACTCGGGCGGTTTCAGCGCACCATGAAACTGTGCGTTCAAATCCCCCAAATTTACCATCAATTATTATAATTGCCGGCCTGGAACACAACGAATGTATAATTTTCAATTGGTGAGTGTATCGAAGCCGAAATTTAGTATTGATTTTACCGTGTCCAGTGGCATATTACAAGGCAAATTTACCGCTTCACAATTCGACACACTGCTCCACCCGTTGCCACTGTGCCATTTCGATACACTATTTTAAACAAATATAATTAAGTAATATTTCAGATTCATACAAGGATTTTATTATAGAATTATTCGATGAAAGACTGAGACGGGTAGGTAAGGGTTAAAAAAAATAAGTGATATTTATGTGGCGGTAAGAAGTTCGTTCCACGTGAGGGAAGAATTTAAATTTGGAACGGATTTTGCTGAAGCTCACTACTATGTGCGGTAAAAAGTGAAGCGTCGCGTCGCGTTGGCCACAGTTACGCACGACTGACCATTTTATTATAATATTCACCATCGGAAAACTGTATTCAGAATACTAAAAGAACGACCTTTCTACGTGATCGTGGAAACGACAAATTATACCTGAGTATCCAGAAGAAAAAGTTATTTGTAAGTGCATTAGCTGAGCACCGCCGATATATTATCAGGCCATACATCTGGATGTATAAATATCAAGATGCTGGACCATGCAGGTGAGGCAATATTGTAACCAAGGTGATTAATATTGTTTAAACAATAGTAATTATGAGAGATGTACACCTCTACTGAGAATAAACACGAACTGACATTTAACGCGCTTTTAAAAATTAGTGTTGTCTCACTCAGACTCGTCTACTTGATCCGCCATCTTGGCTAATACATATATCAGTAATATCGGATTATAAGTTATTTATCCTCGTTCTCGTTTTTAGTTCGACATTTACTTTACAAGCTTTAGTCGGTGATAATCATCTGATGAACAATATTTATTAGAATATCACAATTTTATCAAACAAATTACAGTTGATTTCATTAGATACAATTTTTATACTATCCATAAACAATATTTGATACGTTTAATAAAATTCCTAGATGCGAAACGATCTCGTATTCTCAACACGTGTATTTTCTAAGAAACATATTTAATTATATCAGGTTGCTAATACACCTGATGAAATCGAAGATGCAATACGATATTGGAAGGTACATTTCGAAGAAATGCAACTTCAGACATTATAAATCACATTAAAAAATAACTACATTTATTATCTTTGTAATAAAGTATAAAAGTGCTTCAGTGTACAAAAATAGATAGCATCACTCAAGGCATGTCATTTAGCAAGTGACTCGAAAGTCTGTTCAACATTGAATATTTATTAATAAATATCGAGTCGTGACTTTATATGATACCAGTTTTGAAAGTTGGATTTATGTGGCGACATTCAATGTGTATTATTGGATGTTTGTATAAATAGATCCCTTCAAATTTATTCAGAGAAAATTACGACAGTCTCGTGGTTATAACTAGACGTCGATAAATCTATCCACAAATTTAGAATGACGCAGAAGCGGTGATATTTACGTATAAAAAATATTATTATAGACAACGAAAAACTCTACTCAAATTGCTGACTGGCTTTTATTAACATGTGGGTATTTACAGGATTATTAGCTAGTGCAAGAGAATATCATCCCTGTTTTCAATATGGGATACTGCAACGGTTTCTAAATAAAATATTGTATTATTTTATTCGAATTTTCGGATGTTAACAGAACGATAATATAATTTTAAATTTGCCCAGTATTCGACATCATTCAACTTTATAGTTTATCCTATATTTAAATACTAATACCTATTATAAAAGTAAACTTGGTACAATGTATATCCCCAATTTAAACGGGTTTTTAATTTTTTTTTTCATACTTTTTATTATTAAATATTAGATACCTCTCATATGAAATAAAAATGCTATTAAAATTTTCATGTTTTTTAAAGGTAACTTTTTTAAATAGTTTAAGTCATAAGGTTATTTGTATTATCAAACTATGTATATTTCAAAATTATTAAAGAAATTGTAATATATTATGTCCTATGGCTATTACTAATATTATTTTTAGGTATGTACATAGTTATCATCTGTAAAATATCTTGAAAATTAATTTAAAATATTTTCTGAAACAGGTTATATGAATGAAAAGGAGATAACTCACTAACGATGCGTTACAATTGCCTACTCTTTTTTGCGTGTAGGGAAGATATTTTAAAAAATACGTAAATGTAGTTGAGAACTTATTTGTAGAACATTTAATATTATACTTTTCTCTAGTACATTATTTTGTGGTATAAGAAATGGTTTAGTCAGTATTTGCATGAAACGGAGAGAATTCAGATAGCCGACATTGATGTTTGGGTGCTTGATGCAAACTCTGTACAAACCAATTAAAATTCGTTCATATTATATTCTTCGATATGATCTTTTTATCTTTTTATAAATAGTAAGTTATTCATTCCTATCATAAATGTAAATACTGAGAAATAATCGATTGGGAACGGTCAAGCCTACGAATTGTCCATGAGACTAAAGACAGATAATAATGGAGAAGTCAAGTTGATGTATGTGGAAAAATAGCACCCCGCTATGAGAAGCATTGAAGAAACTGGCATTTGTGACCAACGAACAGATTTCAGTACTGGGAGGTATATAATGTTGGAAACGTGACATGCCACGGACCCCTGCTGACTTTCCAATGCTTCATTTTGTCCACAAGAACTACTCTAATAATAATATTGTTTAAAAATAAATGCGGCGCTTATGAATGAATGAGTGTATTGAGCTTCCGTTTGTTTGTTGGGCGTGTGTACGTAGTAAAGCTTCATAATATTTACACGTTAATTACCTCGTATTTCTTCAGGCGGACATATTACTTGTTCTATCACAGGTGTAAGCACTTATCACACACATCAATGGCCACAGCCGATATCACTTATTATTTAATCGACATTCCAACAGTGGACAGGCAAGCAGGAATGAAGCCGACCACTTTGTGCCGCGTTCACTACTCGATTGAGTTGTGAACGGAGAAATGACAGCTTCAATCTCTCCCTACCACAAGAAGTGACTCTGTCTCTGTTGGTTGTTTGTAGTCGTATCTCATTCTCTCTAGTCCCAGTTTATATACAGTGGATCTCTTCAGGCCCGGGATTGAGCAGGATGGGATAAAGGTGCAGCCTTCACCATTTTTTGCTCCTTGCGCTCGGCTCTCGTTTAATTTCTTTATTATTTCGTTCCGACCGCGCAGAGCTTTTTCAAACTTTACAACCGTTTGCCTCTTCAGAGCTTTTTCAACATGCAATTATATTTTATTTTTGATCAACGTTACAACTCTATTGTGATCATCTTGAAATACGGGTATTTTACATTGTAAAGTCTTAATTAAAAAATATATTAATATGCGGTGCATCAATGAAAAATGTAATACCAAAACTATAGGATGATCAACAAAACTGCTAATTAACCCAACCGATAAAACCATTATTAACATAGCACTATTAAGTTTGTTTAATCCTCGAGGGGCTTTTTGAGAAGATTTTTTACAAATTTATGTTTTTTAGATACAACAACGTGTTAATTCCCTGTTTTTCGGAAATCTGCCCGAAATTTAATAATATATATATTAAATACGCTCGAGAGACTTTTTTTAGACACATAAACCACAAATTTTATTGTGATTTTTACCTAATACTAATTACACAGGTCACCAACTTAATCGCCTTAGTATTTATTATAATTTATAATCTTGGAAATCATAGTAAGTCTGGATCAATACGATCGATCGGGATTTTATTAATATTATTCTCGATCTCCCAATCTTTTAATAACCGATCAATTCATTGTTTTTTGTTATTTGGGCGGGATTTGAACCCATGACCACAGTATTTGTAGCCATCGTTCAATTGGTCGTAGTAAAAATATATTTCTAAAATATTGATAAAAAATTTATATTAAAAAAGGTATATCATTATAGAATTAATATTTATTTATTTTAGGTAATGATCGGTTGCCAATTATAATTAAAATATTCGAAACCTATCTTTTTCAATGTTCATTACAATATTATTAAATATTACCTAACAAATAAACTGAATTTTTAAAATTTTCTTAAATTTTTAAAAGATTTCTTCACAAATTAATTCATATTTTGTATATAAAAAACAAAAGATATTCCGCTTTCAACTTATTTACATTCTTATAATCTTCCCAAAAATTAAACTATGTATAAAAAATCAATTTAATAGGCGGTGTTCTTTAAAAAATGAAATGTTTGTTTTTGTAGTTTATTATTTTGCACTCTGTTTTTACGAAAAAAAAATTATTATGTACCTGAAGCGACATAAGTAGATTGAGATGTTCATAATAAAACTAATATCCTCTTTCATTTTTTCTTCTTTTTAATTTTTGAACGAAAAAACAATGCTTTACTTATTTATAAATAATAGATGACAGTAGAAAATATTATAGGCTTAAGTCAAAAGTTTATCATATATTGACCAAATAACATTTTAGTGGGAAAAATGGTGACCTTTTGCACAATCATAATTATCTACTGAAATTTTATTTCAGGAAGTACGGGCTATTAGATAACACAAAAAATGTGATAAAATTGAAATCATTAAAATCGCAATTTAATTTATATTTCAACATTGAAACTAAATGACCTTACTAACCGACAACAAACAGTTGACAACAAACAAGAATTGTTGACTTTGTATTAAAACTGACAAAACACGGGTGGCTTACTTCTACGAAATGAACAATATTTTTTAATTTAATTTATCATGATGCTTTGAAGTAGTTAAAATATTCACCACTTGTTATTTCAAATACAATTTATTCAGATTTTAGTGAAGATAAGATGAAAGAGTTCTTTTTGAGTTGAGGGAACGGATGTTGTTTGCTATACTTTTTAACACGGGTGACACATGAGATTCCAACAAATTTGTCAACTAGTAAATCGTGATCTTCAAAAATTTGTCATATTTATTAGTACAATAACTGTCGTGACTCCTTTGAGGGCAGAATATGTGTCATTCTCAGTATCCTTTAAAACGATGTCGTAGAATAAATAGTAGGTTATTCATCTGTAAGAAGGAAGTGATTATTTAAAAATAAATACTATTATATTAAGACCGGTTTTGTTATAACAAAAAAAACTTACCTATATTTTGTAATTTAAATTAATCTAGGCTAAATAATTAAGTAGATATTATTGATTTCATCACTTACTACTGTTATTTTAAAAAGTAAAAGTACCCTTCGTTGAAATCTTCTGTCGATTTCTAAAAAAAAAAAATCATCACTTAATTTTTCCAGAGAATATATTTGTAATGATACCCACCTTCTCAAAATTAGTGCAATATTAATTTTGTCATTGGTAATTAACATTTATAATATATAAACAACTCTAGCTCATATTCCAGACCATAAAATATTATAATTCAGGTATATTCTAAAAAAAGAGGGTATGAAGAATCCTTTATTATTAGTTTATGTATGAGGTTGGTTTTAATATCTCAATGGGGATATATTTTTTTTATATATTATTTAACAGATAAAATTTTGGAAATATTAAACTTATTACATGATTTAATATTAAAATACTTTGTGTATGCAGTGATGCAGTGTATGTATGAATGAGTGAAGCAATGCAGTATCGGTAGTGGCAACACTGAAGTAGCTGTCAAAGGGCAGTGGCGGTTAAGATGTTGGAAGCTCGTACTCTGAGCGCCGACCACAAGGACTTGATCCACGATGTCGCTTATGACTTCTACGGCAGCCGCCTGGCCACGTGCTCCAGCGATCAGTTCGTCAAGGTTAATCTACTTTAACATTATCATATCTCTTGTTTCTAACGTCATGTCAAAGCTATTCCTTCTGATTGTAAACTAAATCAATCCCCTGAATTGAATATAACCGAAACTGAAATATTATTAGATTGGTTTTTACTACAAATACTGTACACATCATTATCTTCATTCTCTAATTGTTCTCAATGAGTGACTGTAATTTCCTTAGGTTATTTTTGAGATGTTACTATTGATTCTATTGAGACACTATTATCTCGCTCTAAATACAGATATGTTAAAATATCTTTAACTGTTAGTAGAAATTTTAGATATAAATTTGTTTATTGTTCAGTCTTCTATTTTGCAACAACATTATGGATAAACTTGTTTTATTATTGAATAAACCTATTTGTTTTAATTGTACCAAATATCATTTAGATACTTAAATTGATGGTAGGTAGATTCATTTTTAAGCATAGTTTTAATTCAGCTTTGCACTAAATTACACAAATTTTAATTACATACATCTAAAATAAATTATGAGCCGCCTTGTGGCCCAGTGGTTAGTGTAACGGATTTGTGAGTGAGACTCCCGGGTTCTATTCACGGTGCCGGCAAAAATGGTGTCCACTGGAGTAGTGGTAGATCTACTAGATCTGAAGGACTCATTGCTGTGTGGTGGCCTGGGAAACTACCTCTTCTATATTCTTCCGTAAAGGCTAAGGTGCCCTGGCCAACCCCTTATAAAGGGACTCCCATCAATAGGGAAGATGTCATGGTATTTAAAATAAATTATAATATTGAATCTGATATATCTTCTGTTGGCAGTGGGAAACGGTTTTTACTAAACTTACAATTGCACTTGGTGTTTCCACTATGTTTGTCACTGTGGTGACCGGTTTCGTCTCCTTGAGACATTGTCAAGCCTATAAGGGCTAAAATACACTAAAAACCGGTCGCCACAATGACAAACATAGTGCAAACGCGAAGTGCAATTTTAAATTTAATATTGAATTAATTTAAATTCTATATCGCTTACATATGTATTTTAAGATTCTATTTAGTTTGTACAAATATTAGTACTATTGGAGCATAGTGAGCTAAATAATATATTTAAACTCAAAATATTGGCTTAATCCGAGCCAGCAAACCAAAATTGTTTTATCCGTGTCAGAATTTCACTAACATTCCTCTATTTAAAATATTATAGGTATGGGACCAAGATTCTAAAGGAAATTGGCAATTATCAGCCAGTTGGAAAGCACACAGTGGATCCGTATGGAAGGTGACATGGGCACATCCCGAGTTTGGCCAAGTTCTTGCAACTTGCTCATTTGATAGAACTGCTGCTGTTTGGGAAGAAAGTAGTAAGTTTTAACAACATTAAAAAAAATTATAACTGAATATTTTTAATAAATAAATTAATATCAATAATGTTCGTGTTTTGTTATTACTCATATTTTTGGTAATTACTTTTTCAGTCAGTGAGATGGGTGGAACTGGTGAAAGAGGAAAGAAATTATGGCTTCGGAGAACAACTTTAGTCGACTCTCGAACATCAGTTACTGATATTAAGTTTGGACCCAAATCTCTAGGACTTTTTATTGCCACTTGTTCAGCCGATGGTATCATTAGGTATGTAATTTTAAAATAATAATACTTTCATTTCTTTATATCATCAATATGTTTTTAGGATTTATGAAGCTCCCGACGTGATGAATCTTGCTCAGTGGACTTTACAACATGAGATTCCCACAAAAGTTCCCCTTAGTTGCCTTTCTTGGAATCCTTCATTATCACGGTATACATATATTTATTCAACAATTTTTTTAATCCCCTTTTTAAATTGATTCGGAGTATCCAGGAAATCATTTGTATAATGTGCATTTCAAAGAATCCGTGATATTGTGTGATTCTGTTCCGTTTAGCTGTAAAATTAAAATTTATTGATTTATAAGTCATACTGCTAAAACATAATACTAAAAAAAAATATAGCTAATGTTGTAAATCTCTCAAATCACCATTACATACATACTATAAAAAAAAGTTGAATATGCACACATTCATAAATAAGCTATATTTTTTAAACATTCAACGATATCTTCAATCTGGGAAATTAAGTTTGTTGAAAATTGTTTTTATAAATTATGTAGTTTTCTCTACAGTGTTTATAAATTTAAAACAGTAAAGCCTCGATATTCCGAACATCTGCTAATCTAAATATGCTTTGTTTTTATTTAAAAATACATATTTTGATTTACTTAAATATATTTTTTTGAATGGGGAGATGTCAATATTTCTATTCCTTTTTAAATGCTGTTGCGCAAATTAAAGGATAAAGCATTTGGTATGTCATTAAATACTTTTTGTCAAACCAATGTATATGTACATTGGAAAGTGTCGAATCAATATCATCATCACACACTTTTTATTGATTTATTATGATAACATATTTTCAGTATAATATTTTTGATTATTTTAAAAATGCCTCTCAAAATACCTACATAGTACAACATGATGGCTTCAGCCATCTTAACTCGAGTGTTCGGATTATTGAGGTTCATTAAAAATTATATTTTACTATCTATAATTTAATGTACATTTTAGTGCCCATCCTCCTATGATTGCCGCTGGGAGTTCAGAAGGCGGAAGGATAGTATTATTAGAGTACAGCGATGGAGCAAGGCGCTGGGAACGTGTAGAACCATCCGGATCATGGCCTGTGTTGACCGATCCTGTACATGACATTGCATTTGCACCAAATTTGGGTCGTTCATATCACATGTTGGCGATTGCGACAAATGATGTTATAATCATATCACTAAAACCATTACCGTAAGATGAGAATTACACATATATTTTGACAATTTTTTAATTATCCATATTTGTTTCAGTGAGGGAGGCGGTAGATATTCTTCTGATGTTGCAGTTTCTTTGGAACAACACGGATCGCCCATATGGAGAGTGTGTTGGAATGTTACGGGAACATTATTAGCTACATCTGGTGATGATGCCACTGTGCGATTATGGAAAAGTAAGGAATTAAATAAAATATGATATTTTAATTTTATCTTATTAATTATTATTTGATTTCAGTGCAATATCAAAGACAGTGGGTATGCGCAGGTATCTTGCATGGAGACACCGCAGCTCGTGCTGTAACTCCTGCACCGGCTCCTCCAGCGCCTCCACTAAATCCTGTCCGATACATCAAGCTAGCAACAATTACTAATGCCACCCAAGTTCCTTGGCACTAAGTTCTTAAATTGTCATATTTTTCATAATTGTAAATATAAAATTATACATTTTTCATACAAATTTACTTTTATTTATCTACTCATTCCAAACCTTCTGCAATATTTTATTCTTGAACTTAATTAATATGACAATTCAATTATGTATATGTATATAGTGTTACTTTTAATGGGAAGTAAAATATTTTAGACTATTGCTCTGCAAAACAAGAGGGGTTGACAAAAGCTTTTACTTTTCTCTCTGATAAAATTTTAAGAATACAAAATTCACTCTTCAGGGTTGATATTTTCTATCAAGAAGGATGTCATTATTCTTGAAAAATTACTTATGATTATAAATACATCTTATTTAATGCACAATTGTGTTGTTTTTAATTTTTGTGACAGATGTGTTATTTCATATCTGAAGTATTTAAGATAAAGTTAAAACAAAAAACTAAGAAGAATTTTGGTTCGTATCTGAAATTCAAAATTAAAGGAATATGGTGATTAATATTTAAGCTTTGTATATGATAGCAGGAAAAAAAGATGCTCAATCAGGTTTATTATCTGCATTTTTTAATAGCTATCTATTGATTTTGAGATACTATAGTCAATCATTTAGATTGAGTTGTTTTTGAGGAAAGTTTTATAATTATTGTTTCAGTTAATATATATAAGATCTGAAATAATTCACTAAATCTATTATGATTCAATTTATTATTATTTTTGCTTGATTGGTTTTATTAGCACATTTCTAATTTCAAAAGAGAACAAAAGGATAATTATTACATTGGTAGGCTATGCGTTTGCTAAAAAACACGACACTGATTCAGAAACTTACCAACCACACGACTCCGTCTTCAACTCAAAAAAGTTTAATTTTATTAGGTTGTTTTTCCACCTTTGCAAATAATAAAAATTTTCATCTTATATAAATATAAAAATAATTCAAATAAAACAATATCAAATTTTACCAGATTTGCAAAATAATTGGTAACCATATAAAATTTTATTCAATACATTAATACAGCCTGTACTTATGTGAGTGTATTGTCAAATAAAATAGTTTCAATGTATTCCTATTAATTTGGTTTCTGATGTATTAACAAATATACTATAATATTTTTTTGTAATTTAAGAAATGCATTTAAGTTACTGGCTCTATCTCCGACTACATAGCTGCACTTTACATTTAATTTTGAGTGAAACAGCATAAATGATTTATAGTTTAGATGACATACTCCTTTTTATGGGTTAATAATCTTGTGTGATGCATGCAGTTTAGTTTAGAGTAGTATTGGCTTTCTAATTGCTTGCACCTTTCTATTGTGTGGAGGTTGACAAAGCATGCCAATTTTTCTAGAGTGTCAGGAGTTTGGCTGGAGCCTGATATATAGGCTTGGGGCCGCCAGGGTGCAATCTAATAAATAAAACTATGCATTCGACAGTGGCTGTCAGGGTGTCGCCACAGGTGGGACTCGAACCTGTTAAACCCCCTTCACCTCATTACAAATTAAACCCTCCTCACTATTCTACATTTAGCTCACTTTCAGATGTAATAAATCATAGACTTGTGTATGTTGTCAATTACTTCTAATATAATAATAACTATTTGCAATTTTTTTATAAATCCATTCTTCAATAGCATTTAGTTTCGTAATTCAAATAAAATTTATATTAAGAAGGGTGTTTTTGATTGATACATTGCTAATATACATATTTTATTTAAAATCAAATAAGCGAATAGCAATGAATAACAATGTTGAAAAAGGGCGTCAATGGGGGGCCGTATTCGATATAGTAGTGTGTTAGTGAGTCGTGTGTATACGAATAGACTAGAGGTTGGTAGTATTGATATACATGCAAAAAAAATATTAGTCATGTTAAGTTTTGTATTCATGAAAAAAATAATCCTCATATACAAAGGTATTTTTTTAAGTATTCATACCTAATAAAGATATTATACAAATTCACAGAAGCTAAAAATAACACATTTTATTAAATTTAATTAAAATGAATAAGTGTCACTGATAAACGTCAGATTTTAGGGCCGTATTCAATATAATAGTGTAAAAAGAGTGTGTTTAGTGAGTCGTGTGTGTATGAATAGACTAGAGGTAGGTAGTATTAGTGTACACGCATACGCACCGCACGCACACACTCTCATTACACTATTATATTAAATACGACCTCAAGTACCAGTAATGCTTCATGTATGGATCAATTCTATAGTCAAATGTGTTAATAATTTGTGCAAGTTAAAAATATTTACGATTAATTCTGTTTGTTGTTGATAATAAATTATAGCTTTGACAGAAGTGGTATTTAATTGTGATATTTATCATTTGTATAATCTATTAGTTTGTGGAGGCTTATACCGTGGACACTCTTGAGCGTTAGTGTTCTGGTCGGCCTTTCATAATTCGGGTTTAGTTCAAGTAGCGCTCCGCCCCCAGCGCCCCCTTGTCCCCGGGGGCCTCGCCACCTTGATTTATGTCGAACTACGGCCGCCAGCCAACAAATCTGCTCTGTTCGCCACAAATTATCTCGCGTTAGATTTATCGCGCTTCCCGGCGACACATCTGCGCGGTTTTTTTCCGTAGCCACACTCCTGAAAGGGGATCCAATATTTCAGGCGCCAACTTTTCGTATCTGTCGTCCACATACACCAACTTGCAGCTGATGTCGATGAAAAAGACTGCATACAACTATCGCGCAAACAGCTGAATTAGCGATCTCGTGTTGATTTATTACACGACTCAAACTTTTCATTCTGACTTTGATTAATACTATAAATAAATGAAAATTGGAAAAGCTAATAAAAGCAGCGATTGAATGCATCGGCATCGTTTGTATATCAATTTTTTGCATACAATATATTTATTTTTGTTTAATATTTCACATTTCATAATCCTGTTTTGTTTTTATTTAGTTTGTAGTATTTATTTACCAAGATTTTTGATTATTGTAATATAATCAAACTAATGTATAAAAATACTGATTGTCATGTTAAAATAAGTAAAAAGACCATGTCTGTAGGCTTAATCTCACATTTATTAATTTATTAATTATTGTTGATAATGCGGACTTCTTGGTGGAATTCCATAATTTTGAAAAAAATGATTGTTATTTTATTAGGAGCCTGATTACTGTACTCAGACTTCTTAGTAAAATTAGTGTGGAAACTACAACTAACATTTTAATTAATTATTGTAACACGACAATTATTGTAAATTTTTATTCAATAAAGAAATTGCAAGACAATCGTGTAAATAAGTACTCACAAGAGGCATATTAAAAAACATACAAAATACTTTAATGTCTCACTTCATAATAGTTTGATGATTTCATTATTTTTTTTCATACTTTATCACACAAAACCACAAGAATCAAAGGGAAGAATTGATAAAAAATCCATTACGACAATTTTATTTCATCGGAAACTGCATGTATTTAATTGATAAAGAGTTTGGAATAACAGGTTATTTATCAGTCAATGTGCGAAAGCCGAACAATTGTTTTATTATATATTTTGAAGAAAAACTAAGGACTTTTAAAATTATGCGGAATGCCAATGATTATTCCTTCTCTTTAATCCTGCAATTGCCCCCTAAGTTTTTTTATTGTCTTGAAAGGAACTGTAACTGGAAAATGCATTTAGAAATGGGATCGAATGAAGTATGAGAGAAGCTTGCTTAAATAGATGAACAGTTGTATTTGTCAAAGTATAACTTACTTAGCTTGCGATCCATAAAATCAAAGTTCCGGATTTACACATAATACTAGAATGCATTTGGTGTTGTCGTGTAAAGTTTTTGGCCAATAAGTCAAGCGGGCAACTGTTCTACGTCAGCTAAACGTGTTTATTCTTTTTGTTATCAGTACACACCTGATACAAATATTGCATGAATATTGTAGGAAGAGAATAGCTTTTAGCCAAGAGTATACAAGTGACAAAAGCTACTGCGACGAAAGTTTATCGTGTAGAATGTGTTTGTCTGTAATGCATTGGAAGAGGAGGCCAACAGCATGCTTTATGTCACACACGATACTTGTTTAAACTATTGCCTACCCAACATAATACATTATTTAAAAGTTATGGATTCAGTCTCTTATTCTTACTGATAAAAACATAGTATTGAAACAATTCAACGGACTGATTCCCACTCAGCTTATATGTTTTATGAATACAGGTATAACCAAGGCCGTCTAACTTTCGGTGGCCTCGGTATAATGCTTTGATTTTTTTAAAACAAGCAAAAGTCGGCTATTTAATTAAATCATCATCAACCTCAATTCACATCTAAAAAATCCAAATTAACCAAAACAAGTGCCTTAAAATTATGTTAAACTTGGGTCCCGGAACGTATCTTAAACATATCCACGACTTTATTTATTTCAAAGCATCGATTAATTTATCATAGATTTGAGCGAAAGGCATTTTAATAAAATTAATAAATTTTCGTATAACCCATCAATATAAAATGTGAGCAAAGTAAATTATAATTCAAAGAAACGTAAATTTAGAATTCCCATGAATGTTTATTTTATTTTTGTTGATTTTTTTATCTTACACATTGCATATTCCCTATAAGTTATTTTAAATTTTGTTTTTAGTCATGAACTATGTGGGGTTTTATAATATTTTCTCATATATTATAATATGATTACTGCAATATGATGTAATCTGAAGTCTAAAAAATAATGATCTTCACGTCAAAATAAGTAAAAAGACCATGTCTCTAGGCTCAATTTCACACTTATATATTAATCATTTTAACACACAAATTGTTAGAATTTATATTTAATCCCTTCAGATATGAATTATTGTTAATGGAGAATCTATAAGGTTTTAAATGTAATGTGCATAATTGTGCACACGGGGTCTGAAGGGGTTATATAAAGAAATTGTTATACCAAAAAATCTGCATCAAATGTATATTGGTATAAAATTAATAATAATACACTTATGCAGAAATATATACTACAGAAAAAAATCTTGAAATTATGGAAAGGAGAAATTAACTAGATGGTTAAATAAATAGACTTATGATTGACTTTCTTAATTAATAAAGCGCAACCCTCGCTATCTAAGCATTTATTAAATTTCCTCAAATAATCGACGAATAAATAAAATAAATCATATGTAATGTAAAAGTTACAGGTTGTTTGTTTAATATAATATGATGCATCGTAATTCTCCCAGAAGTTCCGTTCAATACAGTTTTTATCTTCACCGTGTCGATTATGTGGGGAACTTTCCCAAGCCCAGCAGGTTTCATCGTTTTATTCTTCACCACTCAAACTTTCAGCCAGAGGAAGAGTTTCGATAAAACATCGTCTTCCAGCGTCATATCAATTTACTAATAAATGAAACTTTCCCTCCGCGACGGACGCCGACGTAGAAGCGTAGCCAGATGCGAAAATTTATTCCATTAGATGTGATTGAAAATAATATTGTTGTGTCAATTTTGTCAGAGTGTCCAAGGTCCATTAATCAAGGATCGAGGGGTATAATGAAAACTATGGCAGAATGAGCAATTAAACGATACTGACGATGGGTCGGCTTAGTTAACAGAGGTGTCAAAATTGATTGATCGAGGACGCGTTTAAGACTCGTCAAATGTGCGTCGAGGGGGTGGGCGGGGGTTGAAATAATACGACCCCGTATCGGCATGATTAATTACTTTTCAATGAGGACTTTGATAAACAAGTGAGAAGTGCACCGGCGAGTAATTAGTGTAATGCAGGCGTCTGGTCGCTCGGTTAAAGTTCGCCCTGAAGAAGATGGATTCACTCGCTGGTTCGAGTTCAGTTAATACCTTCCACTCTCTACAATGACTGAGAGACTTTCTATACACACTTGGGGAGTATGTGTTGCTCTCTGGCTTGTTTGCTCGCTGTATCGATAAGTAATTGCCGCCAATGGATGAGAGAGCCATACTTGTATACGTACCTTATTTGAATTTACTACGAGGCTGTGTGCTGTAGTGAAGCAGGATTTGTTGTTTGATTTGGATAATGTAACACCCTCCACTCTTACTTTGAAACCAATTCAAACCACACTTTATTTATTCTGCACGGATACTAAGCAAAACGATTGATAAATTGATTGCCTTGACTAAGCACAACTGTGGTAAACTTCGATGATAAGAAACCCACACACACATTTATTTATTTAGGAACTTTTTCGAGAGGGTTTTTTAGTACTACTATTTCTAGTTAAACAGGTCACCGACTTAATAATCGCTTCAGTATTTAATTTACTTAAAATCTAGGAAATAAGAGTAAACCTGGATCAAGGCGATTTTTATTAATATTTTTCCCGATCTCACAGTAGTAATAAGCCATCAAATCATTGAATGGGATTTGAACCAATGACCACAGTATTTGTTATCCCCTGAGCTTTGTTTACTGGTAAACAATTATTATCACAATCTTTTGTATGCGAAAGTCAAATATCACCATATGAAGAATAAAAAATTCTTTAATAGTACAAATATATAGTCAATCATTGGTTATACCAGAAACAGTTCAGCGGATAATAAATATGGTCATGGATTTAAATCACGCTTAGGTAAAAAAAATGATCGGTTATTACGACTGGGAGATCGGGAATAATATTATTAAAATCTTGATACAAGCTTCCTCTGATTTCCTGTATTGTAAGGTAAATACTGAGCATTAAGCCGGTGACCTGTGTAACGAGTAATAGTTAAGATCACCGACAAACAATTAATAAACATGTTGTTGTGTCTGAAAAAATTAAATTTGTAAAAAGAAACTTCGTAAATCCCCCCCTGGGGCGTGAATAAATAAATAAATATATTTTTTATAACCTATTGTAATTAAATACTTTTAAAATCAATTGAAAAGCTTCTTAAGTTTGTTCATGATCTGGCTAGATGATATTGATAATGCCATTAAAAACTCAAGTTTATTAAAATAGTGGTTTAAACTAATTCTAACAGTCATATAATATATTATTGATTTAAAATAGAATTTTATATTCTGTAAAATATTGTAGGCCTTGGTTTGTCGACCTCTGCTTTAGAATAACGCAAATGCATTGATTTTTTTCGACATTGAATGCATTATTCATGGACTTTACGAGTCGTTTTAAAATCGTTATCTGATCAATGTCAGCACTTCTTTGAATACTTTTATTCGCAATTATCTGATTGGTATCTCAATTGCAGCCATTCAGGCATATCCAAGTCTCTGGTTGTGAATCCTTTTAATTCACCATTAGTTTGAAGATTAGAACTATCGTCTTCGCCAATAAAAACCTTTAAAGACATGTGTCGCATTAAAAGACTGCACAATTCTTGCACACAAAGCTTCATTGCTCCATTTGGATGTTATTGTTTCATTACATTCTTGGTTGTTTGTTATTTTTTGATGGTTGAATGCATTTGTGTTGGACGATTTACATCCTGGCAGCTTTTTCTCGTTAGACTGGTCTTGCTTCAATGTTTTTTGATGAAAAATTGGGAAATTATTCACATGCAGCGACCAGATGCGGCATTTGCATGAAAATTAACTACAATCTCACTTTTTTTTCTATGCTCGTTACAACACCAAGCCAACTTTTAATATTATATCGGTTGGGATTCTTTTTCTACCGTAATTATAAACAGTTGTTTTTAGGTATTTGTAAAAATTATCAACAAACCTATGAATAAACATGAAGACATGTTTAATGATATCAACTAACAACTTTTAATAAATATTTCTCAATAATAACCATCTATATACTATATTCAAGAAATTTCATAAAACCATTTTCATCTAGTATAAACTGTCTCGGTTTACTTTAACAAGACTATTCCTTTAACACTACGTTCATAATAATAAAGTAATGGTTTCCTAGGCATACAGCGCCGTAAACGTACACCGTAAAGTTGTGCGCCTAGTAAACCTAAGAGTAAGAAGTTTTATGAAGATTTGAAATTATATGACTATGATCTATACCTAGTACGTTTTTAAACATTTGCCGTAAGAGTTGAATGTGATTATTTAATTATTGGTAAAATAAAGATTAATGATATATCCAGGTTTATATGGAAATAAATAATACAAAGGTTTTTTTTTATTTGCGGCGTAGGTGTGTTCATTTTTTTAAGGACAATATATATATTACAATTTCTTTATTATGCATAAGTTTAATGATTGATAGAAAAATACATTTTTTAAATAGACTTAGGTGTACAGTGTATATAAATCTTTTAACCTATAACTAACATGAGAATGTTTTATTTAAATTTGACATGAATAATAGTATTAAATTATAGAAAGAATGGGGAAAAAATTAAAACCCATTTACAAATATGAAGATTAATAAAAATTAACAACAACAATACTAACAATATAATACTTATAAACGAAATAACAGTTTGTTTGGTTAAAACCAAATTTGAGTTGAGTGGATAATTAGAAATTTACACTTTATTTTTAAAAATAATATCAGTTTTGGAAGTCCATTGGTAAAAGGAACTTTCATTTCCTCGAGGCATATTTGGTTTTATTTACATGTCTTATGATTGAGTTACTCGGGAAGTTAGTCATTTTAGTGTAATGTTTTTTACTCAAATCTGCGATATTTGCTTTGATCATTTTTAACTTAATGTCCTCATGGACTTCTTTGAAGATATGTGTTTAAAAGGACAAGCTAAGATTTGGATGGAATTCTTAAAAAAAAATCCTGCTGAGAAAGGCGTGAAAGAATATTAAGGATATGATTAGGAATAATATTATGCGTAAAAAAATAATTAATTGTCTTAATGAAACATTGAATATTTTCCCCGTGGTCTTATCGTCTGTGACACATAATTTTAAGCTGAATTCGCACAGTGGTGATGTTGAAATTGTGTTTAAATTATGAGATGGACATGGAGAAGTAGAGAAAGCTCTGGGGGAAAAATAAGAGGACGCGTCGGAAATGAAGCATGCCGCCCAGCAATTAACAATTTTTCCTCTTCCGCAGAGGAAAGTCCGCAAGCGAATGAGAAAAATTGGCAATAATTTATCAACTCATTCGCCAGAATTCATTTTCAAGTTTCAGGGATAGTCGGGTCGCTGTTTTTGCCAAGTCCTTCCTCGCGTCAATGATCTTTTTAATTGTTTGCAAAGCGAGTTCCGATAATAAAGCCGCCAACTTTCGCAAAGATAGATAATAATATTTTTTTACAGCCGGGGGATTTTTTTCAGCCACAGACGGAAACGTGTCGCCGATTTGGTTATTTGTGAGACGCGAAGTGTTTTTACTGCCAAGATGATATATCGAGCGATATCGATGGTCTCATAAATTATTGAGATTATCTCTTCTTATCCGCTCGTTAGCGCTCTCCTATAAAGCCCACTCAAACGAATTGTTTTCGCGACAATATCATTCGATCACACAGACACTTTATTTATACCATAGACGTTTTTTTTTCATTTGATCAATTGTATTTTTCATGACCTAGAAATTTGATTGTTTATTAGCCAGATTTTCGGACCTGATTCAACTACCTGCATGATTTAGGTGTAGCTCGTGCTATGGCGGTTTGGCCGTAAACATTCATTTAGAAGGGAGCTGCACCTTAAATTAATAAAAGCCGACTTGCTCGCGCTTCTGCTAAATTAATAAGAAGAGGGGAAGAAGATACAGAAGAGAGGGTGGAAAGAATTAAAAATGTGTCCACTTGCACTCACCACTAGCGTTCCCATCGACAAAGGGTTGATCAATTCATTATTTTCAATAATCAAAAATAAATTAAATATATTTTATCTATACAAAAAATACACAAAATCAATTTAATAAAAGCAGGCAATATATCTGATATATTATTTGCTTAAGCATTAAGGTTAGAATATCATAAAAGTATTCATTATTTCCTTATAATCACTTATGTATGACGAAATTTTATTATTTAGATAATTAAAGAACTGATACAAATAAGTTTTTAGATAAATTTTCTATTATTTTTACATTATTTTAGACTATTATTATTACTTTTGGGTTAAATATGCAATTTTATTTCTATCACCAATACATGCTATTTAAGTAACAAAATAATGTCATAGTCAAATTATAAACAAAAAATTAAACGAATACCAAACCCATACATTTGCATCAAAATATTTAGTCATTTAATTATACATATATTAAAATAAAATTTTTTGAAGATACAATTATGTGTTTTTTTCCCATCAACTCATCGTTATAAATATATTAAATTAAGATAGAACTTTACGTATAGAATGGGTTAAATATGAAATTTATTTCCTATCACCAATACATGCTATTTAAGTAACAAAATTTGTATTTTTATGAGACCGTTTATAAAGATGTTATGTGAAAAAGTATGTTATATAGTTTAATAATGTCCTAGTCAAATTAGAAACAATAAATTAAATGAATGCCAAACCTATGTTTGCAACCAAATATTTCGTCATTTAATAATATATTATGATAATGGCAAAATACAAGTATTTGGAGATATATTTTACGAGTGTTTTTGTCTTAATAACTCATATGTATTGATATGAGAATTGAATTAATTAACTTTACTTATTTTTTATCTCAATCTGTTTAGTGCAAAGTTGTGTGGTTAGAGGATACCCTGTTCTTATAAACACACTGGGTAGAGGTGGGTATTTTTTGATATTTATTTTGTTGTAGTATTTATGTATAAAATGAAAAATGTGTATATCTAATTTGATGACAATCAAGATTGCAGATATTATGATGTAAAAGCGTGCTTATCATAATAATGCAATATTTCAGGAGTGAGGTTTAATGCAGGTACTCATTGGGAGCTTAGAATAACCGAGTGGCCTAAGACATGAGTCATGTTTACGATGTTTTAATGAAATCGGCGCCTGCGAAGACGTTGTTAAATCGTGCGAGGTGCGAACCCTTAGCTGAGAGAAGGGATGCAAGCCTGAAAGGGGTGAATAAGTAATCAGGCGAGCAGGAGCTGGAGCCGCTTTTGTTTTATTGAGATAAAGGGCCCGGCGCGAAGAAGAAGATATAAAAACAACATAAAAACAGACAAAATATTTTTTCCACCGAACAAAATGTCGCAAATATGTTAATGAATCGCCGCCGGTGGGTGAAATGGTTCCGGTACAACCACCCCCATTAAATACAACACTCTTCAAATCCCCGGCCATATATAAAATATTGCATGCGTAAACTGCTTAGTGCTTTATGCCCTTAATAAAAATGAAGTGGCCCTCAACGGGTGCGTACTCATATTTTGATTGTTTCTTCTAAAGGTGGCTTATAAAGGGTTTCTTTCCTCCTCATTTCATACTTTGAATAAATATATTACTGCATACCTTTACCTATGTATATATTCACTAATTTACATTCTTCAAGAGCACGTGCAGAGTGTATTTCCCATCATATCCTTTTTCAAATTAAGTTTATAACTATTTATGAAATAAATATCACTTGTAGATGAAAAATTAATTCTTTAAAATAGCAAAAAATATCCGAGAATTAATTGGAACAATGGAATGACAGTTAACTTAAAATGGGGGATTCATTATTAGTTATGAGTTATATTTTTATAATCAATTCAATGGGTCATTAGATCGTTAAATTTTTTTAATTTGAATTCAAGTAATGCTTTAAAATAGCAAAAATTATCCGAGAATTAATTGGAACAATGGAATGACAGTTATATTAAAATGGGGGATTCATTATTAGTTATAAGTTATATTTTCGTAAAAGTTAGTTATATTTTTATAATAAATTCAATGGGTCATTAGACCGTTAAAATTTTTAATTTGAATTCAAGTACGTGAAAAAATTTTATATGCTCCTATAAAAATACGATTAAATGTAGATTGTAAAACAGTCTTAATCAATGTAAATTAATTAAATGAATTGCATATAAAATATTAGTGAACTAATTTATATTTTTTTATTTGTTATGTGAGAGATATTATTACTAAATTCAAATATATTTAAAAACAATTTATATTTCTAAAAGACTATAATTCAGTGTACAATATATGATACTACACTCACGAAATAATAATAAATAAAGCCATAAGATGAATTTGTAGCATTTTTCGGTTGAATAGAAATGTAATATACATATTATTATGTTATGATTTTTTTGAACCAATCCAAATATTGAATTGTACATCTAAGATATGGATATTCATCAAAGTATAAATGTTATGGGAGGCATAATAATACGTCATCTTTGATATGATATTATATTTTTCATCGTTTAAGTGAGTGAAAAAAGATGAATACCCAATACAATTCGTCCGCCTGATAAACTATGCCAGACAACAAGAGCCATATTGTTTATTAGTTCCATTCTATTGGTTTTTATTAGAAATTGATTTGATTTGGTAGTCGAGGGGAGAAAAGAAATAAACAAATTGTTTTGTGTACACAACGTGGAAGTTTCGATCGAATTTTGCATAGAGGAAATACTCGTAACTCTCGGTTTCCGCTTCTTTAGAATGCGTTATGTGATTGAGCGGAATTGCATTTGTGCTATGTCGTGTCACGCTCCTCAAGGAACTCCTCACAATCGATCTGGAACGTGGGATCCAGTGTGAGAATTTAAAGGAAAAAACTACTCTAGAATATTAAATTTCAGTTCGATGTTATTTGATCGCGTAGACACAATTTGATTGAAAAAAAAAATGATTTGTATTTGAAAAACCCTCACATATAATTTATGGTTCATATTATGGTCTCTGAATCTCTTAAAAAAAATCTCTTAAAATATATTTATTTGCTTAAGCAAAGATTATTTTGTATTCATCCGATAATATTTTTTTGATAAATACCAAAAAAATATTTGTTTTCATTTTATTAAATTAAGCATCATAGAATTATTATCAAGCCTAGTCCAAGTGGGTACGGTGAAGTGCTTTGAATTATTTTGAACGATTTCATTTATAATATTGCTTTATTATTTTATTTGAAGCCGTTGATATTTACCAAAAAAATATCTACAATGTAGATTCTATACGTATCAGTTATCAATTATTAAATTCATAAGATAAACTACAAAGTTGTATGCAAATTTCAAAATTTTTAATTTTATATTATTAATATTATTATGTTATAAGATTGTTCTATTAATAGCCGAAAATTAAAACTATAAAAATATACACTTATATTTACTATTTAATAAAAATGGTAACTGTACAGTTCTCTACAATAGTGAGCAATCGAAAACCTGTTTTATCTTCCTTTATCATCCCTTTTACCTGTTTTTTCCACAACATTTATACAAAGTGAAATGTTAATCATGAAGGGAAGGTATGTGTTTTTACGGTTATTGTAAATAAATAAATAATTACAAAGCGTGGATGTCGTATATGCTAATGCCATTTATTTAATGAGGATTAAAATGAAATTTTTTTTATATTGTGTAAACATGTTTATATGTTTGCATGAATAATGATATCAATATTTAATCTTATGAAAATATTTTACTGCAAACAAAATAAATACATAAAATCCTTGAATATAAGTTGAGCATTTGAGTTAGGGTCTTAAATATATATTATTCGAATCGAAGTTTCAGGTTATGGTTTAAGTGAAAAGCGAGCTTTGGCTTCAGGTTTCACGAGAGGAAAATTCCCCTATTCAATTTCGCCCGAAGAATCGAATTGTGCAGGAGTGCTTAGAGAAAGCATTCGAGTGTTTGTGTTCCTGGATGCTCTCCGATAATAAAGTAAAATACTGATAAATTCAAGTACACTCTACGAATCCAATGTTCACAGTTCCTCCTTCCGACTCCTCACGTCCGATTCCAGGGAATATCTTCCCGAGATCATATCGGTATGCTGGCCCAACACTATTCAATACCAATTGTTAATAGGGTTGCCTTAAAAATACAAATAAAAATGACAATGTGAAATTTATTTAGTACATTTTTTGTGTGTATATGCTTAAAAGAGCTTTTGCCAGATCACACTGGCCATAGTGCGATAGTTTCCCAGGCCGTCACACAGTGATAATGATAAGTTCTTAATATCTACTCTACCTTGCTAGATATCATAAAATAACAAATTTTATTTAAAATATCACAATCGCTTTTTCAATTCCATAAGTAAATTCCATAAATAAATTTAGAGCCGCCTTGTGGCCCAGTGGTTAGTGTAACGGATTCGTGAGTGAAGACTCCCGGGTTCGATTCACGGCACCGGAGTCACTTGGTAGATCTAGCTTAGCAAACTAGATATTAAGTACTCATTGCTGTGTGGTGGCCTGGGAAACCATCTCTACTATATTCTCCCGTAAAGGCCAAGGTGGCCTGGCCAACCCCTTATAAAGGGACTCCCGTCAATAGGGAAGGCGTCACGGTATACAATACAATATACAATAAATAAATGTACAAAAAATAGGCAAGGGTATTTATTTAGGAGATAAATGGTTTTAATATGTACATATTTTTAAATAGATCTCATGATATGGCATAAAAATAATCTAACCTCATTCAGTTTTATCAAATAAATTTGGCGTATATGCTATCTAATTTTTTTTGATAAATTAAATGCATTGTTATCATTAATCAATGGGTTTAAGTTTGATTTAGAACTTACAACTTAATTTCAAAAGTGTATATAAATTTTTGCTATAAAATGTTATCAATCGTATCTAGGCAGAGAGATTTTTAATTAAATATATGTAAACCGATGGCATGGGATTGGCAATAAAAAAATCATAGACAGCTGCATAAAGTATTGATTATCTGTCTAATATCCGTACTTCTGATAATTTCCTCTTGTTTAAAGTATTTTTATGTTTTAATATTTGTTTGGTGACCCTTGTTTGATTTCATTTCTCCAGATGCAGCATGTTCCATGGTCGATTTGGCTGCCATACTCATACTCTGTTCCTGATCACAGATCAAGTGGTAAATGTCAAAAAGTATATTATGTATTGAATGATAAGCAACATCACCACTATTTACCTATTCACTCCCCTACACCCCACAGCTATTTATAAAATATGATTTTGTTTTTCTTTCCTCCCCTTTACAGATCTTTCGATTCGAAGCTAGAAATCAAATAGATAAATTGAATTGGATTTTTTAAATTACAATTCGTATCCGAAAATAATAAGATATGTTTTTGTATTCAACGCAATATGATCTGACGATATCAACAAATCTACATAACCTAACCTGAGCCAGGCTGTAATTTGATTTTTTTCCATGCCATTTCCATTTATTTTTTATTAATAAAGCATCTTCTAGGCAATGAATGTGATGGTGATACATTCTCAGCTTTATTTTCTTTTGTTAACATTAGGATGTATCTAAAATATGTTCAAAATTTTTATTTATTTAAATTAAATTTTAGCTTTTACATAATAATTTTACAAATTATAAATATACATACGAATTAAAATAAAAAATACGCTTATGTAGGTACTATTATTGGTATACATGAATAAATAAATAATGTAATAAGGTATACACATATCAATGTGACCACAAACCGGCTAAAAAAACATATAATTTATAAAATAGGAAGTAAAATAAATTATAAAATAGAATACTACGCGTATCACAACGTATTTTATAAAAATTCAGAATACTTTTTTAACATGCTTAAAATAGACCAAGGATACTCAATAAAACTACATCTTAATAAAGACTTAATTAAAGATAATCAATAAAATAATTTTTATTGGCATCGTTAAATTGTGATGTGGGAATGAATTTAGAGATTTCCTGCAGTTCACATAAAATTGGCAAAGTAAACTCGACGCCAGCGGGTTGATGAAGCGTGAACAAGGAACACATTCGTATTGTTGGACGGGACACGTTTCATCCATTTTATTTTCATTAGCAAATGCATCAACTGTTGAAATTCTTCGGAAAGTGAAATAAAACTCATCGTTGTCGATCCATTTGCAGCGGCGGAACCGGTAGAGACCATCGAGCAGTCGGAGCTGTTCTCGTAGCAAATCGAATACTACGGGCTACGAGCCGTAGATATATCTATAGAGTAGAATAGGAGGTCTCGTCTGCTACGACGATTATGAAGAGAGCATGTCGAGATTTTCTGTCGAGAGACGCGATCCTCTAAAGGGCGTCATATTCGTTGCTGTGACGGTTTTCAGCGAAATCTGCAAATTCTCAATGCTCTTTGCTTTTGCATTTTATGTGCCTTGCGTGAACGAGTTCAAATGCATTACCTGAATTAAATTACTACAATCATATTATTGCAGTGAATGTATTACATGTATTGTACTTTTTAATACCTTTAATGAGTTTTTAGTATTAAATTATAATAATTCTAATTTGAAATAGATTCAATTCAAATGGGTTTATAAACAAGTTATTTTTGGGTTGATGTACTAATTTATAACATTAACTAAATTTAGAGAATATGCATTCTTTTATATCAGTGTAGATGATACTGTTTTATTTCTATAGGAACTCGAGATAAGTACAAAAGACTTTTTTAACATTTACCGGAAGATTTGATTACTAATTGCTTATTTAATTAATATATTTTACTTATTATTATTACATATATACTTGGTTATAAATTGAAAAAATATTTCTACTCACCTTTTTGTATTCATGATACAAAAGTTGTAGTAAAAGGTACATAAGTATTTCATAATCATACATTTTAATTGGATTTTTTTTTATTTTAAGGATATAATTTTTTTATGTTTGTATTCTAAATGAATTAATAGAGTTGTATGTGTTAAGAAAATTTTACAGATAATTTTTTATAAAAATTGATAAAAATTTGATAAGCTTCAGAATAATAAAAAACGTTGTTTTTTAAAACGACACATTTCACATTTTTATAAACAACTTTAGGTAAACAACACAAAAAATATGTCGGTATTAGAGGTTTATATGAGTTTATGTGCCCTTTTAATCTGGTATAATTTGGATATTTTAAATACTTTAGAATATAAAACTATTCCTAAAATGCATTCAACAGTACATATATGTATAACTTAAAAAAATCATTCCTTTCGTCCTTTCGATGTTGCATAGTTGTAGAGTATGAGGCTAGGAAAACTTTGTCTTTCAGTTCACTGCTGGGAAAAAATAACATTCACGGGAATATGAAGTGTGAGTTTGTCGTCGACTGTTCGATGAAACTAAAAATGTACTGGGAAAAGAGTAGAGTTTTTAAAATTTCAAACGGGACGGTCAGCCGTCAGTGTCCGAGTACCTAATGAAAAGTCTAAACGTTTTCCCGATAGTTTCGCTATTGAAAAGTCGAAGGCAAGTTGGAGTTGCAAAAACAGATTTGATGGCCGCGCAAGAGAAGCTTTTGCCTTTGGCTAAAATAAGAACGAGACAGTTTTGTTCGGACGATCGAAAAATTGTCATCACCAAATCCGCTTTTATGGCCAACTTGGAAACTTCCCATAATGTAGTCCGTGCTCCTGTTCAATATCACCTCGTCTCTTCTATAAACTATAAGTTTTATTTTCAAACATAATCTTGCTTAGTTAATAAATTCTACGATACCGAAACAGGTTTAGATCATTTCAGATTTGAATTATAAGCATTAAACTAAAAATTCTCGATCAACCCAATTATACGTCATGCTGTTGCAGTCTGATATCTTTTTCTAATTTTTGTATTCTTGTATCTTTTTTTGTATATATATTATATTGTCAATAAATAATAAGTCATATAAATAAAACCAAAAATGACTAGAGGACACTTAAGTTCATTTTTGCAATAAAGTTCCAAAATTGATCATATTAAAATTAAAATAGCGTTCAAATAAGTCATTAATTCAAATTTGGTTTTACCCAAACTGTTATTTAGTGTTAAGTATTATAATTCAACTCAACTCAACTTATATCTTATTATTAAAATTTTATTTATTATTTATTATACGTATTATAATAGTTTTATTTGTACAGTTTATAATATTTTTATTCTAAATTATTGTATGATTCATACTTTATAAATAAATTGTAAAAACAGTTTATTTAAAAGCTAATTCAATTTACGCTGGGTGGGTTAAAATAAGACTGACATATTGAAGTGTCATTTTTGAAGATTCTGACTCATTGAGGGTGTAATTATTTGAAATAAATAATTTTTTCCTTACAATAAGTCGCCGAAGTGTTATAGTAATATACTCTTGAAAAGAAATTTTGTCCAATTTGTATTTAATCAGTTAGTTAATGACTGCTTTCAAGTGCAGGATGCAAGAAAATAGGTCACAATAATTACACAAAGACACACAGATTATATTTGGAAGAAGAAATAAAATGCAGCCAAATGGTAATTTGTTGTAAATAAGATTCAGAAATGTTGATATTTTGCGCATGTACAGTAACAGTATTACCCAATCAAGGGCTCAGGTATCACTTTTATTGTACACCCTGGTTCATTATCGAAAGGAGAGAAGGACGAAGGATATATTATTGTGAAAGAAAAGGGTGGTTTGACTCTGTGGCACAAGGGGGTGGGAATGGTAAGTAATTGTCTCTAATTGAGCAGCGTCAGCTGGCGGTGACAAGTCAGATTTCTTTATTTATCTTCACTCCTTTTACCGCATTTACTGTCATAACCTATATGCTAAAAACATAAAAATATTTAGTGATAAGGTACGCTAAGTATACATTACACAATATATTATAATTCTCCCATAGCGTCCATTATTACAGATTAGATAAACTCGATAAATCATTCATAAAAAAGCACAGATAAATTGTACCAACAGAGCGTAAATAAGAGTATCGAGAGAGTGGATTGTATTATTTATTGTGGTGTCGAGGAAATTTATTAATATGTTAGCATTTATTTGTATGTCAAACACAAAGGAAATAGACCGCAAACAAATTCGCTATCTGTGGTCGGAAAATTTGCCTACCCGGGCAAAGATAAGGGTGGGAAAAAGAAAAATCTCTTTGTTTATCAAGAAAGAAACAAATACGCATATCGGAAATTGAATTCAAATGAATAGATTAATGAAATTTGCATCTCTCGTTGAAATGCCTAGTGTTTTGTTTTGTTGTTTGTCCCTTTGTAATCGGAGTTTAGATAAAAACAGAATAATTGTTCCCAACAACGAAATAGCGAGAAAATGGAACGGGGGAAAACTTTTTCAGAGCCCCGTATCTTTTTTCTTCGCCAAGTCAAATGCAGAAGCGGTTAATCTGAGGTTTAAATTATAAGGCCGACTAGTCTAATTGTAGAATAATATCTATATTATCAGAGTAGACTCACAAATATAAGATAATAGTCTAGCAATTGTATAACAGGAAAAGATCTGTATTTCCATAGGAAGTTTACGATGGTTATATTGCAAGCGTTACGACACTATTTATACGGTTTGAAATATTTTTTTCATAGCGATATTCAAATGAGTATTGGTCGTTGTGGTTTTGGGTGGGTTTTTACGATTATATACAATCCTCGATCAAAATAATATTATGTACTTCTTTAAGATTTCCTAATAAAATGACAGGTTTTATAGCACAAAATATCATTTCTAGTGTCGCTGTTTTTATTTACCTACTAAATGTGATATTCTTCTCTCACGATGTTATTTTGAGAAAATAAAATTCACGACAATAAATAAATGATCGTAATATAAAACTATTTTATAATAAATATTCGAGTTTAACGTTTTGATATAATCATCAGTTTTAATACAGGATGGCGTTGAAATAACTGAAAATATTTTTGGGGGTGTTATCGCAAGAATAAGTGAAAAAAATAAAATAGTTAAAAATAATCAGCTGTTTCTGTGAAGTACTCTGTAGTGACTGTTACGTATGTATTGTGTCTGTTATACGTAATATTTTTTATGTGTATATACAAACATGTAAAAGCAAATTATTAAAAAAGTAAGTATTACTTTTTTAATAATATTTGTCTAAAGGGTGCAAAATATATGGCTGAATTTTTCATATTATATCAATTTGTCTTAAAATAATTGAGACATGTTTTTAATTTTAGTAATATTCATCAAAGACGTCCAATAATAATGATGTATTTATCACTTTAAGTACCATGGGTAATATGAAAATTAATTTGCCTGGATTTTATGTGGAAAAAATAATGTTTAGATGAATTTTGTATTCTAAGTTAATTAGAGTTTTTTTCTTGGATTGTGTCAATACGTAGTATTGTTATGTATAGAGTATATGCGATTAAATATTTCAAATAAAAATATTTTTTCTCGTTTAGGATATTCACCGATCGAACCTAATATTTCGTACGTGAGTTTTGAACGTAACTAGATGATGGCAGCAGGAAAAAAATCATAAAGAGGGTGAGAAGTGTTATTGGGGAGACGGAGACACTGAAAAGGCGAGCAATAGA
The DNA here is from genome assembly GCA_022606485.1 of Agraylea sexmaculata. Lineage (NCBI taxonomy): Eukaryota > Metazoa > Arthropoda > Insecta > Trichoptera > Hydroptilidae > Agraylea > Agraylea sexmaculata. The sequence continues at coordinate 46,042 of JAGTTH010005626.1, read as the reverse complement.
GATAGTAGGGGAAGTACCCGATGGTGTACAGGAAAAAATATTGAAACATAAATAATATGAGGTTGAGGGTGAAAATGGGTGGAGAAGGTTTCATCTTGATGGCGCCACTGTGACCGCCATACAAAAATTAATAACCAGTGAGAACATACAGGAGACTCTATACGATCATACCCATTATCTAAATAGGTAAATACCATGAAATATTACAGCCTTTATCACCCATCCAAACGAGCATCACACACAGACCTTTATTCTTCTATATTCACAAAAAAATATCCATTAAATTATGAACAGCCAAGCCAAATACCTCTACGATTAAGCTTTAAATATATTTCGATAACCCCAATCGATTAAACGTCTTAAAATATTTAACCTACCACTAACCATGTAATGATAATAAAATTAAAAGTCTACGTTACGTAACCTTAATTTTGTTATCTTGTTTTGAATTTTTTGATAATTTTATTTATTAAAAAGAAATTTATTGAATGTAAATTCCACACATGATTTCAATAAATAGTTTGGAAGTTTTTTTCTAATTTGCAGTCCTTTTTTTTACAAATAATAAGTACATTTATTTATAGTTAACATTATTAAAAATACCTTTTCTATTATTAAACGTCTTCAAATATTAGATCTAAACCATAAAATCCAGCAATATTAATAAAATGAAATGTCTTGAAACGAACATTTTTTTAAGTAACTTTAATTTTAATAAATAGTGGATAGTGTTGACTACTGAATGGAATTCCACAATAAAATAAATTTATTTAATGTTAAAAATTTTCATGAGTTTAAAAGTTATATTATTTTTTTTTTGAAATTTGCAGTCTTTATTTCCAAAAATTAAATAAATTTATTCAGAGTGAGTGCTCATAATAAACTTTATAAGGTATCTAATTTCAAATTAAAAAATCCTTTAAATTAACATATGGATGTAAAAAATAACAATGTACACGAAAGAACGTAGACGTGTTGAAGGTGTTAAATTTTGAATTATATTTAAAAAAAATAAGCAATGTATTTTTAATTAAAATTTAATGTACATATTTTTTTTATTATAACGAGTAGGTGACGTTTTGATTTAAGCATTGTGTTGTGTAGACGCCCCAATTTTATAATGGATATAACGTGCAAAACTAGTGAAAATATTTATTTACAACGTTATAACAAACTGTTTTTAATTTATCGCTTAATCGAGTTGAATATTCGCAATATTTGAATTAAATCGTCTGTCAATAAAGCCAACAAGTACTCGCATAAGATGTAAAGTGAATAGGGATGTAACGAACCTAGAAGATGTAGGGATTTGGTAATAATGCGTTGTCGGTATCTCCATTAGCTGCGGCTTTTGGCAAAAATGAGTAACACATTAATATATTATATAGATATATGTAAGAAGGTATCTGTCTATATGTTTGCTTAGGTATATAAGATAGATGCAAGCAATGATGTTAGACCCCGTTTCAATTAATTTAGTCACTTATTCCGCTTCGTGCTCACGTCCTCTTACTCCAAATATGTTTACATCTAAGTGTACCAGCCTAATCGAAAACACATTCATCCCAATCTCATCCCATCTAAAATCACCCCCTTGCACAATAATTGTAAATTTAAGATAGGTTTATGCGTGGAGTATAGTAAACTAATGCCTATACTATTTGCAGTACAAACTTGTTATATAAAATGTTAATTTGGAGGTAGGGTAGGGTAACTAATTTTTGGGCTTTACTTAATAATTATAAACTATTGTGTTATAACAAGAACTGTTTCTTATATTAAATAAAGAATTTGTTAAAATAAAATTTGAAAAATAGTATTAGACCAATATTTTACTGACTCCATTCCATTATTCGCCGAGTTGTCAATTATATAAATTGTGCCCATATAAATAATGAATGATTGTCTAATTATACATATTATCCAAATACTTTGTGAATGGTAAAAGTGATATGATATTATTTTTGAAAGTATATTGTGGTGATCATCTGTAAAGAGGCATACGTCCAGCTCGCGGCTAGTTTGAAAACACCACTTGTACACACATACAGAAATGAAAATGTCCGGTAATCTAAATAAAAATCTACGGTCTGTTATTTGTAACGGCTTAAAAGGTCATAAAGGCTACGTGTACTGAAATGGAGAAAATCGCCCCGAGGCAATGCCGGTTGCTTTGCGGTATTTTCCCTCATACTGTCCCACTATTTTCTGTCTTCTCATTTCTTCCCCGATGTAACAGACTTTTTCCTCGACATTGTCGACCGTTTCATTCGGTCTTGCTAATCAACATTATTTCGGGGATCGCATAAGGATGAGTCTTTCTGATGCTTTCGTAATGACTCCACATATATACAACCCCTAAGAGATCAACTCTTGATTACTAAAAACAACTGAAAACTTCCATCATGCTGTGTTAATACAACAAACATTGTAATACATCCTAGAAAATACCCCCAAAGTTTCCTAAAATGTATTATATCAGATCTATCTATTAACCTGTTTCTTATGTATATATTTTATTCTGCGTACTGAGGTTTTCATTTATTTTATCATAAAATATTTAACCCATTACTCCCCATTAACCATTGTAACCCCTAATTAATTATTACATTTTCTTACAAAATTTTCAATAAATATATTTTTTTTGTATTATACAGGGTAGACTTGAAATAATTGAGATTATTTTAGGGGGTGGTAGGATATCGTAGTAATAAGTGATTTTTTATTATTATTGTTTAAAAATAAAAAATATTATTGGTGCTTTGGGAATCGCCTTTGGGCCACCATATTGGAATAAGCTGTTTCTGTGTAATAGTCAATAATAATAAATAGTCAGTAGTGGCTGTAGAACGTGTATTGTGTCTGTTATACGCAATTAATATTTTAATTTTTGATTAATTATAAATTTATTTTTTTGCCTTTATTTGCGTTAATCTACCATCCCTTAAAATATTCTCAGTTATTTCAAGTCCACTCTGTATAATTTTATTTACTCTTTGTACCAACCATTATTTAACTACTGGAGATACGAATACATTTTTACATTTATTTTATGACAATAATTTTTTAATCAAATAAAAAATATAAGTATCTTTGAGTATAATTTAAGAAATGTTTTTGAAAGAAATCAATATATTTTTTGCCTTCAAAATTCATAAAAAGATGGAATAAACTAATGCATTCATTAACCTTATTATAAATAAATATCAAGTATATTTCGTGTGGTAATTTTTTGCATAAAAAAGATGAAAGCGTTTAAATTTATTTGGATAAAACTAAGGCGATATCGAAGCCTACTAAAGTTTCTATATGATAAATATCTTTTCAAAGAAAAAATCTTAAAAACAACCTAGAGACTTTTTTATATTTATAAAGTGTGAATTTTTTCTTGAAAGAAAATCGCGCTGATCGGACCCGAAGATACTACAATTCCACTTTTCGACCAAACTAAATTACTGATATTATTTATGTCACGATTGTATCAACAAGTAGGCTTTAATCATAAAATACGGTTGAACGAGATGAGATTTTTTTTTATACATTTAAAAACAAGTAAACATTTAAATCATAAAAATTATAACACAATCAGAACTTTATTCAATCAATTCGAAATGGGAAAAAAAAATATATTAAGGGGCGTGTGAACAGGCGTATATAAGTTCGATTATTAAAGAACGTAAAAAGTGGAAAAAAAGTTTTTAGTACGCAATAAAACACTCAATAAATTTAATCCACACCGCATTCACATTCAAAATATTCCTTCCAACCCATAATCTTTATTACTATTTTAATAAAAGTAAAAAATAAATTATACATTTTAATTTTAACGTATATTAAATTGTTATACATATAGAATTAAATATATTATAGGTCATTTTTATGGATTTGAAAATTTAAATAGGTATTAAGTCTGATTAGCTTATTTAATATTGATATTGAAGGTGATTAATAAAGTATCTGAATTATTTTCATATAATGTAAATAAAAAATATAAATGTATCTTATTAGATTTATAGAATTATCGAGCGTTCTTCAACAGATGTCATTGCAGCTACGATTTTCAGATAATATTTTCAATTTATAATATAAATAAATTCATTACTAAAAATATTGGTTCAAAATCAAAACATACATAAATAATTTAAAATAAACGAATACCTTAAGAATTTTAAAGTTTTTGAACGAAAGAGCGTCATATGTTTTGTAGAAGGATTTTTTTTTTTATATGCAATAAAAATAATTAATAAACTTATAATATATATGATTAACATAAAATGTCTTATTAAATGTAAAATAAGCATTTTCTAGTATCAAATTCTGCCAAAGTTGAAAACATTAAAAATAATCTGACCATTGTGAATAGGAGATCAAAAGATTATTATTAAATCCTGATTAATCGCCATGTTTTCGTTTTATGCTGATTTCTTTGATCAATAATATTATGAATACATGCTCAAAAAATAGTATTTTTATTTAATGCAAAATAGTAAAGTCTAGGTTGAGTTATTTAATCTAATATTGAGTGCTTCAGTATTCATTAAACCTCGATTTAATAAGATTAATAAGGGTTGTGTTCAAATACATTATTTTCATATATAAATGAATCGGATTTTCAAGAAAGACGTTGACAAATAACGCATGAAAGCCGTGAAAATGCACACGAAAGGTAAAACACGCCACGTGTCGTGATAACGCTTCTTCGATATTTGGATACTAAATAAATAATATTTATAAATTTAAAATAAAACAACCCTTACAAAAATTTGTACTGCAAATACAGGTGTTATCGCCAGATAACGATTATTTTTTAGTACGTATATATTTCGATGGTGTATAAATCTAGGATTTGAGAGTAGGCATAACTGATTGATTGTCTATCCAAACGATAAAATTTCGACGTGACTACATTTCATATTTTATGATCGAGCGTGACACGATTTGTATCTATTTGATGTGCACACATGGCGTGACTAAGGCTACTCTTACTACTTAATGACTAATGTGACTATTTAACTTTATTAGATAACTATACCTGAATGAGGAGAGTCGATGCTAGCTTTTGAAAGAAAGCTTATTATGACTTTGTACGTACATTGTGTTTTAATGCATCTTGATATTTCCGACAAAAAGCTATAATGTCCTATAAATATGAGTATTTCTAAATATCATTGGAATTTTATGGTTATAAAGTGGTTATAAACTAGACACTTTTATCGGTCGGTGCAAAACTGAAAGACAATGTTGCTTCATTTTAATATTGGAAAATTTTAACAAGCTGATCATTGTGTTATGGTAATTTTAAATGTCACATATTTTACTATCAAATATCAGTTAAAATACAAAAATGTTTTAGTTCTTATTAATTAATATTAAATGTATTTATTTACACACATATATATATAAATTATATCTAATGCGTTAAGGTAGTTAACAGCTAAATAAACTTTTATAAGGATTGTAGAATATTTAAAAAATTTAAATAATCTTCTTATTTAAGTTTGAATATAAAATAAGCGGAATAGTTTAGTATATTGTTGTTTAATATAATATTTTTTTGCGATGAGGTTAATTATGTTTAAAATTATATTTATAATAAAAAGAGTGGAGATTTAAGGGGTATCGTGAAAGTGTTATAATTTATTAATATATTAATAATTATTTGGGTTTCCTGTAAACTGCGCCCATTTTTGTTTCATCAACATTTTGAATGACAACGACTTATTATTAGTAGGAGATATAAATATGAATAGTTAGTCAATTAATTGGTAAAAATTTAAAAAGTATTTTTTATATACTTCTTCCCGTTAAAATATTCTCTCTTATTTAATCCTGTATAATATAAATTAATTCAAGAGCTTGCTTGACTGCTTGTATGAAAAAATAAAAGTCACTTGTTTACTAGTCAATTTTCTCCTTCAAAGACCTTATGATATAAATATGTATGACGTTTATTATATGCGATTTAAAAATAATATTAAATATTTTACATAAAATTCTGTTTGAATATATTTGTATTTAGTATATATAATGTATAAAATTGAAAATGAGGAAATATTCTCCAAACGCTGAGATTTCTTCTCCGTATTTTTTCCCCAGTCGACGTTTCTTCAGCGTAATTGTATTCGGATGTTAATGGCTTCATTTGATCTCGACGGGTGTTGGTGGCTTGCAGTTCAAATATTCATTTGAGACTTTTTTTATTTTTTTTTCTCTCGTCCCCTTTCTTACCAATGATCGTCTGTTCGATTTGTTTCTGGTGCACGTTTGAAGTTGGCAAAATTAATTTCGTCGATCAAATTGTTTTGCTCTTTGATCGCGAAATTGTGTAATTTGTTGTTGTGTTTTTTGTTCTTCTTAAAAAAAAGTGTATACCCGATCTGATCATAAAGCAATACTTTCTCCCCTTTGCTTGGTGTCTGTCGTGCATAAAATCGGGGGCGTGGAAGAAAGAAAGAAAATTGTTAATTAGGTGTCCGAGTTCAAAAAATTATGAATTCGGTTATGGAAATCGTTGGAACATCAAAGGAGGACCTGAGCAAAGAGCAAGGCTCTAATGATATTGAAAAAGATTTTTGCAATCATTATTCAAGGTGGGCGCGATGCCGGGGAAAAAAGTAATTTACCATTTTTTATATCAAACGAAGTGCTGAAAACCGTATAAATTCATCATTACATGCAGTTTTCCTTTCGACAATTAGGTATTTTGATGATTCTGTCACCGTTCTGCTGAAAATAATTATGAAGAAATTGTGATTTTTCTTTATTGTAAAAGTCTCTGTTTTCTTCTTTTGGATGTCAGCGCCAAATTGATTTCGCAGAATGAAGAAAAGCTGCTTATTTGAAGCGAGACAATATTTCATGTACATCTATTAAAATTTTAGCCCGGGCTAAAAGTCATTATTAATATTGTCATCTTCGTCATTAGAGACTCGATATTATTAACATTAATGATGAGAAGGTAAATTACCCCCGTTCTGTATTATTTGCAGGTATCTTTTGTGAGATGAATTCTGTAAAATCGTTCATATTTCTATTATTATATTCCAAATGAAAATAATTTTGACCCAAGTGACTTCTTATATAAATAAACCAATAATTGGATTTAAAATGAATAAACCAAGAACAGTTTCTGGTTTCTATTTTACTAGGACTAATATAGAGTAGACGATTAAATTACCAAGTCTAATTCAAAGAACGTATACTTCAGACTGATATAATAAAAAAATGCAATAACTGGAAAAAATATGTTCAATTGTTGCATATTTATATGTATACTCAACTAAGTCATAATCCACTGATTATTATCAATCAATATTTTGCTTAATATATTATTGCTATTAGTATTTCCTTACGATTTTTCATGGTTAGGATAGGTTACGACAGGAAATTTTATATTTTAACAAAAATACAAACTTAGATATTGTAATTTCGATAATAGTTATAAATGTCCTGTAAAAATGTAAAAAATTAAACATTCCTGGATGTTTTCTCCCCAATAAAATTGAATTTCTGTCAGTCAACCCATCTAAAATATACCTACGTATTTGTAATGCACTTAACTAAAATTCTACGCTGCCAAAATAGTTGAACTGAATGTAAGATAGTGTGTAATGAGTGAATATATAGAAACAACCCCTTTGAAACCTCGTGAGGGAGATACTTGTGTTTAAGTTCAACGGGCACCTGTCAATACTATTAAAGGTACATATTCCCCTACAGAGATACTTGTCATATTATGTGCACCGTTTCTCAGTAATCGGGTGTCTAATTTACATACTCCTCCTCTCTATACAAATAATACCTTCAAATAAGGGCTCACAGATCAACGGTTATATAATTTGGACAGCAAGTAATGAATATAATTATTCTGATAGATATTTATGATATTACAATTACAAGGATTAGAGATTTGGCTTTTTATTATGAGCAATTTAAATTTAGAAATATGTGGCGATGATGATGAAGGGTGGTTTGGTTGTTAGGGGCGGCCACAGAATATGTTGCTCGGCATTCACGGTGCTAAGTCAATTTAACTTCGCCATCCTCCGATAGCAGATAAGGAATGCCATCCCCTAACAAACACACGCACACCTTCACCACTTTCGCTTTTCACATCACATTGTGTCAGACAACTTCAATTATTACCAGATCAGATAATCAACCTTCTTCTTCTCATACAAACACCCTACAACTATATTTGACACTTTTCAACAAACTTTCACCCGACGAACAACGCAAAATTGTATATTATTCTGCCAACACTGAAATGAAATCACCTCGAGAGAAATAATTTTTAATTATTCCCGATTATTTTTTATTATATCAGAGGGTAAAATTCAAATAAGTCTAGTTGTAATTTTAATTTTCAGTAAATGAAGTATTTAATTTTTAGTGTATTTAGTTTCACATTGATATAAAAAGTCTTTAATATTCCATGCTATTCACAATATTCCTCATCCAGTTACCTCTTTTATTCTCCTTTGAATATACTAAAATGACTTGCTAACGAATTTGCACCTGGGTGAACTCTTTTCCACCAATTCTGACACATACATGTCTTGTTTAGGAGCAACCTTATATAGTAACATATAAATGATTGCTTTCTTCATCTCACTATCATATATTTGACTTTTTATTTAATTCTATGTATACATTTTTATATAATACTCGATTTTTTTTAATATTCATTTTTGTTTTAAACCCTTTTTTATTATTAGTTTTTTTTCTCGTCTTTAAACAAAGCTCTTATGAGCGTTCGTATGCAAATAAGCGAAATCAAGCGACAATACTCAATACATTCATATTTAAATGTAAAAAGACATGTTTGTACTTACAAAATAATATGTCGTTTGATTGGATTTGGGTGATGTGAGTTGTTTAAAATTTTATGTGTTCGTTAAACTTACTTAGAGACCAACTAGACTAAACTGAGAGATCTGTTATTTTTCTATTGAATGGAATCAAATCAAAAAAATCATCGAGTGAAAACAAAGTAATATAATAGAGAAAGGTTTGTGGGTAATTTAATATTATGATTAAGACTAAAGTAGTCAATTAAATATTTTATTTTTCGTAATTTAAAAATATGCATTCATAATGTTAATTTTGCCAATTTGATCTATATTGTTCAAATTTTTTAGTAAATAAATAGTGGGGGATTCGTGTTTGTTGTAAAAGTAGCTCAAATGTGGTACTTGTCTCCTTTTCATTCGTTAAGCGAAAATCAAGAAAGTTTGGCGAGAGGTTGTATCGAAGGGTCGGTCGTGACGATACAAAGAGGGGTTGGAAGGCCAGCTCCGGGAAATTGGTCGAAAGTTGTTTATATGTGGTATTTGGAGTTGAATAGTGTGACAGATAAACTTTTCGAATTATAGGAAGCTCTTGTTATCCGGTGAGAGAAAAATCGTTCGTTACTCGCGTTCTCCTTCACCATTGTGCTATGCCACTAATAAGCAATTGGAAAGTGGCTGCTTCCATTCGTACAAAAGCCTATACTAGAAAGTGTACCACCGACATACAATGCCTCTGCCACTCCCTTTATAAATAAGGGACGTTGAGATTTAAGGCTCGCTATTCCCGCCCACAATGGAGGGACTCTGTTCCGCCCGAAATATGACGCTCGCCTGGACTGACTTTTTGCTTCAACAACATTATCTCCTCTACACATTATTATATTAAATCACCGCATCTGCTACTACGTCTATTATTAACAATCTCATAATAGAGAATTTCTATTGAAAGCTTCAAACTTCTAACATTTGTTACAAAATATGTTCGCATGTACGTAAACTTTGTATGAACCATATCATCTTACTATCTATCAAGTAAATATTATTATAAGATTTCTTAAAACTTCTAATAATTCTAATCAATAAGCTTATATTTATATGGAAAAACATGAAACAAAAAGATGCATTTGTCACCATTCGTACTGTTTATCTATCACTTGTCGATATTTATAATAAAATTACACCATCTCTCACTTAGCATGGTAAATTGCGTTATTAAAAGTTGCTTGATTGAATAATATTTAAGCAATTGACATGATCATTTAGTATGATTTTGTAAGAACAATCTTGTTGCTCTTAGTGTCGGATTTTAGACAATACAGAATTTGAAGGTGAAGTATATGTATAATATGCGCATGCCATGTTATAATGTATGAAAACAATATGCATGATACTTCTATAGATATAAGTTCATTGTTTTCAATGCTCCTAGTACCTTTAATGAAGATTATACATTTTGATGAAAACTAAATAATTTTATACATGGAATATAGTTGACTGCATTTTTAACCAAACAAATATGTTACGCGTAAGTTAACAGCTTTTACAAAAAAAATAATCCCCTTATTGTTATCGGCTTGACTTAATATATTTATTTGACATCTTCATGTTTAAAATATCTAAAGAAAAGTGTAAAATCTTTAAATTGGGTTTGTTTTTTCCAAATTTAAAAAAAAAAACCGACTGAATGAAAAATATTGTTGCAAACGATCACGAGATGAAAGTTCGGTGTGAAAATACGTACTAATGAGGGATTCTATTGAAAAGTTTTTTTTCTTCTTTTGATGTCGAAAAAATCATTCTCCGATATTCGGCTTTGGCAAGTTCTCCCTTCGATAAAAAGGTAATATTTGGCGTCGGCGTCGTGAAAAGCGGGACAAAGTAGGGCTTCGGAATTATTTGGGAAGCTTATCTTTAATTCATTTTTATCCTCTTTCCATTTCAATTTTGCCCTTTATACAACATTCAAATATAGTTAGACGACACTTATTATCCTAACTAATAACTAAAGTATTTTTAACAGCCCTGTGGAACATCGTGTCTTTATATTGTTAGTTCGTAGTATAGTTTGTAATGGAGGTAGACAATTTTCAGCTACCGATTACTAACTTCTTCGTGTCTTCTTCGCAATAAGGTTGTTTGAAAGTTGAACTATGTATATGTTTCATCGATAAAAAATTACAGAATATTCAATATAAATACAGCACACATTTAATGAAAATAATTGCTGATTTATCATGATATTCCACAAGTTTTTGTACTATTCATTAATATGTGTGTAATTAGTATTAGTAGTGATCAAATTAATTGTAGGAGTATTACACAGATGACATATGAAATGGGGTTATAGTTGGTTGTATTATTAGAACAGATCTTGCATAATCGACTAATTTATGTCCGCTAATGATGTGGCATGTTATGGTGATTAGCTTAGTTGAATAGTAAAGTGATATAATATCATGTGTTAATATAATAGTAAATTGTACACGATGTCCTGTCCTAATACATTACCTGAGACTCAGTCAATACCAATTCTGTCAATACTCAATCATCAAATAAACCCCTTCTATACAATGACAGGACTTTGTAAGTCTAAAGCGATAATTAGTTTGGGAACATTGTGGTGCTTTTGAACACTCGATTATTAAATCGATTTTAACTATTACACCATCGAATATTTACAGATTTGTGGAGTGAATTTTCAATGAATAAATTTTAAGATCATGACAATTAATATTAGTTTTCATTGAGTATTGAAATCCAGATTTTACTGCGGGAGGGCATGAAAATTCATTCACATGGTGATAATAACATTTTTAGATTTTTTTTCTTAATCCAATTTTATCATAATCCAATCTGAAATACAATTTAAACTCTATAGTTTTCTTACATTTTTTTTGCATATAAATGCTCATGAGAGCTTTTTTTTACAGACAAGCCAGAAATAATTATAGTAAAAAAGGTTCAAAACAATAATGAAAATATGTATATAAAAATAAATTATAGTATTATATACAAATGTATATAAATGTTAAAATATAGTGTAGGTGTAGGAAGCAATCATTTATATGTTATCATATAAGGTCGCTCGTAAACAAGTCCTGTAGGTAGTAGAATTGGTGGAAAAGAGTTGCGCAAATTTGATGCCATGTCAAAAATTTAGGCGGGAGTTAAGTATAATAAGAATAGTAATAAAAAAATAATAGAAATAATATTGCTCTTAATATGAATAAATATTATTTTTCAGAAGCATTAATAATCAATAAACACAATTTGGATAAAAATATAAAACACACAATATCACCTTTCAAAATTATCGGCCACATTCAATATAATAGTGTGTTAATGAGTCATACTACAGCTGATAAATTATTGGTGCATGTACAAATAGACTAGAGCTTTGTAGGATTGGTGTACACGCATACGCACCACATGCACACACTCTCATCACACTATAGTAATATATTGAATACGGCCATATGTATTTCAACCAATATATTGAAATATCTTTTGTCTTGGATGAGTGATGCAGAGAAAGCTAAATAAAAAATATTAGAGCTTAAAATTTATAAAAAAAAAATCGAGAGAGTCTTTTACAGAGGGTTAAGGATTTTTTATATTTTTTTATTTATTTAAAACAAACAGCTTTCCGAAAGTATCGGGAAGCCTATAACTGTATACATGAAGATTGAAATAGCAGTAAACAAAAAAAAAACAAAAGAAAATTGGAGATAGTTCACATAACATAGAAAAGACATGTGATATAGATAAAATAATACATAAGAACAAGAATTAATATTTAAGATAATATAAAATATTTGCTGCCTCTTTTTAATCCAAATACATGCCTGTCATAGTTTATAGTTATTTGGATAAATGATTACAAAGCCCATAGAGTGTATTCTGTTAGTCATGTAGGTAATATGTTTTCAATTGGAGCAGCACAAAGGGGGTATTAAGATATACAATATTGGGGCTTTAACGAGTGTATTTGGAGACAACAGAAGGAAAAGCATATGGCTCCAGGATTAGTCACAGGACTCGCCATCAAATATAATTTAACGCGCAATGCTGAAATATACGCGTCGAGTACCAATTAGCTTGAAAACACATTCGCGCTTTAAAACAGACCGAATCGCTTTTATATGAGAGAGTTCTTCGACCTCGCTTGTTTCATCACAAACATAGTTATTCTATCGCTGTAAATAAAGTCACACTGATTTACAATCGGCCTCATTTATGGCCGATGCGTTTATAACAAAGAGGCGAATACAATTGCTACTCGTTAAGAACGAGTGTTGAACGATATCGTCGATTTTCTTTGCAAATATTTGATTTTTATATTTTAAAACCATCTACTGGGAATTTTTAATGCGAAACTGTTTTGTCCAGAAAAAAATGGTAAATTTATTATTTGGCAAATATCATAAACGCAACAAATAACTGTAGCTACATTTTTTATAGTTTTCCTAAAATGTATGTAGGTATTGAAAATGTGTATTTTTTAAGCTTGATTCGATTTTTTTGTTTCTCTTGTAAAACTTGGAAAAAAGAGATGGAGGTAGTCATCGGAGGATTATCGATTGAAATATTTATTAATTTGTTTGTGAATTTAATACTATCGCAAATCGAATATTTACAATTTGAATAAAAATGGGAAATTCACAAAAAAATAATTTCACCAACATCAATCAATTTTATAAACCACAAAAACTATTTTTTAGTTCATAATATTCATATTTGATATTTACTATTTTCAATATTAAAACTTAATACATGAATGTAATTAATTATAAGTAAATTATTTTTTTACATATTCTTGTTTGTTTAATTTTCATGAAATGTAATCAGTTGAATTATACATATTATATACAACTTGTTTTTCATTCAACTTAAATATTAAAACTGAAAAATTAGAATAATTTATGTTATATATTGAGACATCCATAATTGGGGCAAGTTTGCTAGCTAAAATATTAATGATTATTTTTAAAATGTTGAGAATCATTTTGAGAATTAGAATTTACGCCGTATATAATGAAATTGTTATAGTCATTTTTATAGGTTGTGACTGCAAGACTAACTGGTAATGTATCCACACATTTTCATACTGTCATAATAAATTATTTTATTTTTATATTTTTTACAGAATGTTATTTGGCCCTCGTTTCATTATTTTTTTTATTAGATACTATTGTCGTTATATGAAAGCTTTAAAATTATTTGAAGTTCAATTAAAGACATGTTGTATGAGAGAAGGTCACTGACAGATTTAATCTCTTCCTCCATTATAAACAAAAAATGCTCGAGAATTTATGGAAATCTAATGATTTGTTAAATAAAATTGCACATGCAAAAAGCTAATATTTAGATCTTAAAAATAATACCATGAGATTTTTACAGAGTATTAATTGAATTTAACTTCCTTTTCCAATGATAACGTAAACTTATAACATACCATACCCACAATTAATACGTTGGTTGGTAATATTTAAAATGAAATTGTTGTTATTATTTATTTTTGAGTATAGTGTGTAACACGTGCATATTTATTTGTAGCTACAATCGCCACATGCAACGAATACTCAAGGTCGGTTTTGTTTGACTTCCATAAACTACAACTTACTACTTCTGTTTGTACAACTAAGACAGAATTAGAAATGACCTCATCAAAACACACACGTACAGGACAAGATTCGACAAATAACAAATGGGAAATTTAAATGAGAACGCGTACTACAAATTGAATAATATTCTCTTACTTTAGCAAGCTATAATTATGTACATATGGATTTTAGTGAGAAATATTTATTTGAGTGACACACATGTGCATTTTAGTCATCGTCACCTTTAATCACCGACACCAAATTTCCATATGACTCATCCTTGCCACACACATAATTTTACTAAAAATGTATACAATTTAACCATTATTTAAAAGTTGATAAATAAAGAGCTCTTCTAAATTGATTGCTCATTACATACGCTTGATTTTTTATTACAATATCATTAATTTTTTTTAGCAAATCCAATGATACAGGTTGCAAATGGAAAAAGGCCCAAATAAAAAATTCAATAATTTTTTTTTGGTATAATTTCCACAATATTTTATCGAAATGTCTAAGTATATTCGACCACTAGCATGAAGTAATCCTGAGAGACTATCAATTATTTAAAAAAATAAAAAAAGTATTATTATATCTAATAAAAAGCTTCGTAGTGATATACCATATTTTTAAATTAGTATTTATATATAAAATAATAAAATTCCCACTGAATTATTTTGTATTAAATATCTAGATTATATATATTATTATTTATCTAATAAATATATAGAATTAAACATAATAGGATAGCATGAATCATCATCCCCTTGCCATTACAGGAAAAACCTAAGGCGGTTCGGCAATGATGGACATTTTTTCAGAATTATAGAAGAAATTTTATATATATATATATATATATATATATATATATATATATATATATATATATATATATATACTTATATATATATATTATATTATATATATATACGAGTTGTATATCGTATTATATATATATATATATATATATATATATATATATATATCTTTCATATATATATATATATAGCAATGAGTACTTAAGATCTAGTTTGCTAAGCTAGATCTACCAAGTGACTCCGGTGCCGTGAATCGAACCCGGGAGTCTTCACTCACGAATCCGTTGCACTAACCACTGGGCCACAAGGCGGCTCTATATATTAAAGTATTTTTAAATATAATATTCAATGATGAAATAAAATGTTTATCGAATAACATAATCTGCATTGAAAATTTCAAGTATTCATAACGACCATTGAAGAGAGATGAAATTGACAGGAGAGGATGCAAAAGGGTTCGAAGGCTGTTTTTCCGGTGTGCGAAATTCTTGCACGGAAATGCCGAGGACGTGGAAAATTTTAAAGGTGAGTGATAAGTAAATAAGGGACGGATACCTCTTGGATCCATATCTTCCATCCCCATCGTTAAATAGCTGACATTCCTTTGAAATTGGCCAAAGCGCTCTGCATATTTCAATCAATATTGTTTTAGGGACATGTCAGGTATTTCCACCTGCCAATAACATTCCTTGCTGATCAAATTTACCTCTTCTTCGAGCCTCATTTGTGACACCTTTCAATTTGTAACTTTGTGATTGTAGTAAACATTGAGATATAAAAAATAGATTGCATTGAAATTTGGGATTATTCATCTCAAAGATCTTAATGATAAAACTGTATTAATAACAAAAATCAACGAGTTTCATATGAACATATTATTAAAATTATTTTTGTTTAAATACAATAAAAAATGTATATATAATGCGACATAACCAATTATTCAACTTTCACACTGATTATTTAAATACAAAATTAATGATATAATATAACAACAAGTATATTAGTAATATGTTAATAACGTATTATTTTTCTTCAAGAACACATTAAGGATGGTCTTAACATTATTTTCGGTTTAAAAACATATTTTTATGATAAATTATATAAATTAACAAAATTTAAACGATTTAAAATTAATGATTTTTTTAATCAATTGAATTAAAAATGTAAGATAGTGTCTATAATTGAAATACTTGATTGATAATTTGGTGTGCTATTCGAGAAGAGTACGATGAAGAGTCTCTTTTTTTTCTATAGAAACGAATGGATAATATGACGAAATAAATATTGAAATAGTACATATTTCAAATAAAATATGATGTCAGTTTTAATGTGGATATTTGTCCTTGTCGGACATCTTGGCCAAGTATTATCGTCCATCGTGAAGCTGTCGTCAGATTTGGCTGGTTGGGCGACTTAAAAAATAAATTATGTGACATGTCTTTGAATAAATCAGAGTTCTTTTATAACTCGGCATTCGCGTGTTTTATGTAAATTATTTAACAGATGACAGATTTATTCAATATTATTCATTTCTCCCCTGTTGCTTCATTTTGATTTAAGTTAAGGAATGTACTCTGAAACTACAGGTCACCTGCCAATGTTTGTAAACAAAGTGCTTTTGCTTCACTCGCTATTATGTGACTTCAGATGTATTTCTAAAACACATTGTACTGTCATGTGAGGGCCTCAACTTCGCCTTTAAAATATACATTCATATTTTAATTATTGAATATATTCTAAATAAGAATTTGGTTCTAAAACCTAACTAACTATATTTATGATGAACGTATTTTCCCCCCAGTCAAATATCATATGTACATCGATGATGGATTAGTGCAAAAACGTATCTACAAAAAATCAAAATTTTCAATCAAACAAGTTGTACCTATAGGTTTTTTTACTACAGTCAAATATTAAAAAATATTACAGTCAAAATGTAATAGAAGCTGATATAGCTTTTTGATGCGTACATTAAATAAAAGCCAAACCTAAAGATTTGCACCAAAAATACTCATTTAAATAATTTTAAAATATATGTATTATATACAATCTCATTAGACAAATATTACATTTTTTTCAATCAATAACCCACCAATATGTTAAATATTTATCACGTTATCGAAAAATTGTCCTCATTTAATGAGTTTTAAAATTTGTTTAGATCGAAATTCAATAGCATTATTTGTTATATTCCAATGCAATTATATTTTACGAAAAATCGGTTTTATAACAATTATTTGGTCACGTTTCATTCAAGACAATTTAAATGTAAATCAAATCATTTGATTTGAGGAAGCAAAAGTTCACCTTGAACAATTACCTGCTTTGTGTGTACATTTGCGGGTGTATTAAAACTTGTGTTTAACCCATCTTTCTGCAGCTCTTATATCTTGATTTCAATTAATTCAATATCATGTCACGACAATTTGTCAAAGGCGATTTACATATTCGCGAGTCTTCCCTCTGCGTGATGTTTTTATTTATTATAATAGTAGTGTGTAAGTATTAGGTAAAGTGATGTTGATCAGGAGTTATTCTTATTGTAGTGTCGAGATAGTTATCATGGAATTGGGTGTATTTCTGTCGCAAACCCTGCGGTGTCCTGAAGATGGAAGGTCTGGTGTTGTCTGGCTCTTTGCCAGGACTCTTGTGCGATACACAAAGGCATGTGTGAAGAAGTGTTTTACAGGCAATAAGACCAAAATCTCTACCTATATTTTCCTACATCAATTTGACAGATACAAATGTTTCACAATCAGGTGCATTGACCACCAAACAATGGAAATTTACATTCAAAATAGACCATTGAAAATTTATTAGCAAACATCTTCAGGACTCATGCCAAGAAGGTACATAATAAATATAAGAAATTATTCTCATCAAATGCACACGTGTTTAGTATAATTGCATTCGTTTAATTCGTGATTTTGTATATTTTACATAATTTAAAATCCTGAATTTTAGAGTAGGTACCAATATCTGAAAAATGGTGAGCATTTTATTAATGTTCAATATCCCAGTCACAATACCCGATATTTTTTTTAGATAGTATTTGTAGTTCTTTAAATATTTTTTGATAAAAATGATGACCATTTTTTTCCATGAATAGCTATGCTTCAATAGTGTATTGACGGCGTCTATCTGTTTTTCAAAAGAGATGATTTTATTAGTAGCATTTTTGTAAATAAGTAGAATGCACATCATAATAGAAAATTAATTATGGTCATGTTTAATTTTAATTTATATATATATATTACAATTTCTTTATTAACATAAGTTTTTACATTGATTGATAGAACAATACATCTTTGGAAATTGACTTAGGTGTACAGAGTGTTTACATCTTTTTACCTATAACTAACATGAGAATGTTTTATTTAAATTTGACATGAGTAATAGTATTTAATTATAGAAAGAATGGGGAAAAAATAAAAACCCATTTACAAATTTGAAGATTAATAAATAATAACAACGATAAAAGCAATAATAACAAAACAGTTACAAAATATAATGCTTAAAAACTAAATAGCAATTTGTTTGGGTAAAACCAAATTTGAGTTGAGTGGATTATTGGAAATTTTATTATATTTTTTTAAAAATAATATCAGTTTTGGAAGTTCATTGGTAAAATGAACTTTCGTTTCCTCGAGACATATTTGGTTTTATTTACATGTCTTATGATTGGGTTAGTCGGGAAGTTAGTCATTTTAGTGTAATGTTTTTTTACTCAAATCTGCGATATTTGCTTTGATCATTTTTAACTTAATGTCCTCGTGGACTTCTTTAAGAAATGTGCCAGGTTCAAGATCTAAGGCCATCTTAAGACACTTGTTTTGGACAATTTGAATTTTATTGATATGGATTTTGCCGCAGTAGACCAAGCTGAGCATCCATACAAGAGAATCGGTCTGATAATTGATTTATAAAGAAGTAGCTTATTCTTGGGTGACAGCTGACTACGCCTGTTAATAAGTGGATATAAGGTGTTAATAGCCAGGTTGCTCTTGTCCACAGCATATTGTACATGCTTGGACCAGTTCAACTTGGAGTCTAGGATAACTCCCAAATACTTGACTTCTTTGAGCCAAGGAATTTGTTCGTTATTGATACTAAGAGGGGGGATGTGGGATCGCTTTCTTTTGTTAGTAAATATTATTGCTTCAGTTTTACTCTCGTTGAGTTTTAATTTCCAGCGAGAGTAATAATGTGTTAGTAGGTCTACAGATGCTTGGAGGCGTCTACGAATTGTGTCTAATCTGTAAGATGATGTGAATATAGTGGTGTCATCCGCGTAAAGAGCTAAGGAGCAATTACGAGGAATAGGGATGTCATGGATGAAGAGATTGAAAAGATAAGGAGCGATAATACTTCTTGCGGAACTCCCGCAAGGATTGGATGCTGTACAGATTTAACATTGTTAATATCTACTGAGAATTTTCTGTTAGTAAGATAAGATTGAATAACTTTGGTGAGATATGGTGGAGTGTTAATGTTAATTAGTTTGTGAATGATACCATCAAACCAGACTACATCAAAAGCTTTGGCAAAGTCCAGGAAAATCATTCCCGTACTTTTTTATTATTAAAATTTCCTCTAACATGCTGTGAGATTCTTGTTAGTTGTGAAGTGGTACAATGGCCCGGTCTAAATCCGAATTGTTCATTAGGAATGACGCAATCCAGAGTTTTTCTCAGGCGGGTTAATATGACTTTCTCTAAGATTTTACTCATGCAGGGGAGGAGACTGATAGGACGATATTTTAATTTATAAAAATGTGTATTTTTAATACATAAAATAGTTTGTTTTCACTTAGAGTATAAATTTTATAATAATTAAATCAAAATCGTGATTTTCATAATTTTAATAAAGGCATATAAGTGAACAATATGAAGTATTGAAGATATAGTTCGAATAGTAAATAGATCTAAAATTAGCTTATAAATATTTAATAAATTAATGTATTTTGTTTATTAATACATAACTATAAAGTTGATAATATATTCAAGGTTATTATTAGCGATATTGTATATTATATATGAGACCATTGGTTTTCGCATAGGAATTATGGAAATTCAGTACAAGCTCTCCAACAAACAGCCGCTGTAAATTCATATGAATACAAATGGTGATATTTTGATGTTACACAATAAACACTATTCTATGAATTACAAGTGTTTGTAAAGCTTCGCATCTCATCAAATACATGTATTGTATAATCAACAAGGATAAAAGAAGCAGAGTCTATTTGTGTATTTGCTAATAGTAGTCGGAAAAACCATTTAGTAAGAGTATGCGTCACTTAGCATGGGATCTTCCCATTTATTTTAGTCTATGGTCACTGTTGCTAATTTATATTATATTTTACGACGTAGTCATGCCAGTTCTATAAGGAAAATATTATTGTAAATTGACCTAGTTCCATACACACGCTGTAAAATAGTCGGATATCGAATAATATTCACTATAATATAAATAAATAGATTTATGAGCTTTATATAAAATAATTAATAATAAAAATAACAGATTACCTTAAATAATATAGACTTAACTTATAGTCTCAATTAATGAGTTAGTGTTAATGGTCTTATTTGATTGTTATTCGAGTTTCACAAAGCCATTAATAAAATATATTCAATTTATGAGTATCGTATATCAGATTTATATACAAGTCATATAATTTTTTATTAATGATGGAATATAAGATTTAACTGATTTTTAATACTATTTTAAATGTTTTTGTTTGTTTTTTACGGGTGTACATGAAAATCATGTTTTATCATGATCAATCATACAAATAAATAATTATTAAGTAGGTATTTGCATCAATGCATATACATAATTATCGTAAATTTGATTAAAATAAATATGTTTATCTTTATTTCAATTATTGAGTATATTTTTAAGAGGGGTAGGGAATCGCAAAAAATAATTAAAAAATAGTTATTGTTTATAAATTAATGATTTAACGTCAGAATTGCTACTAGTAAAAGCCATATTTTTCCTGTTGATAGTGTTGACGTCTTGGTGGACTTCTATAATTTAAAGAAAAATTTTAGTTGTAATTTTCATAGTATTTATAATAAAATACTGTAGAAATTATAACTAATAATTTTCTATATTTTTATTACTGTTATTCTTTATTAACCCGATATAAATGTGAAATATTGTTTACAGGACGAGCCAAGATTAAAATTTCTTACTGATTAAAAATCTTACTTATACAGTTAAAGTTATATATATTACAATTTCTTTATTATGCATAAGTTGTTACCATGATTGATAGAACAATACATCTTTGGAAATAGACTTAGGTGTAAAGAGTGTATAAACATTTTTACCTATAACTAACATGAGAACGTTTTATTCAAATTCGACATGAATAATAGTATTTAATTATAGAAAGAATGGGGAAAAAATAACAACCCATATACAGTTAAAGTAAAAAAAAAAAATCAGTTGATATAATATTATCGAAAGATGGCTTTCCATCAATGGTATTCGTATTGAAAAAAATATATGATGGTGAATGAAATGAAGGAAGAAGTATGGATGTCTGTTTTTGTTCAGCACTATGGGGATGGAATCTACACGATAAACTCTTTGGGGGTGGATTTTTCGAAAAGCGCAGTTGGTCGTGGCCAAAAAGACGAAGGACAAAAACTCGTCCCTCAGTCGACGTTCATTGCAAAGAGACGACTGAGAAATAGTCAGGGCCTCGTACATTTACGCAAATGAAACGTACATTAAATCAACCACCACATATACTAAGCCTTTAGTATTCTCTATTACTAACATATGCGGCCATTTTCAAAATGCATTTAAAAGCGCATTTCATTTTTACCTCCAAAATAAACTAGGCACGTTAATAAACGCTGTGCATCAAAGGGATGCACATGAATTTTCCATCAGGCGGGCGTGTAGCTAAACAATTTTCAATTTAAAAAAAATCACAATCTCCGAATATGTATAGTATATGCTTGCATACAATTTTGTAGTGCAATACGGGGGTTGAAGCTGGTGAAAAAGATCACTTGAGAGGCTTTGATCGTGGCGTAGACTTATTCTTAGAGAAATGGCTTTAGGTTGTTTGTTGTTAAGGCGTTAGTAAGTCATGTAAGTCTTGACATGTTTATTAACCACTTTTCGAATTGCTACTTTACCGAATATGAGTACATATATATCGAGAAGAAAGTCTAATATTACAACCTATATAATGACATCACATAATCATAGCTACGGATAAACAAAAAAAATATTGGTTATTAAATTTGTAATAATAACAAACCAGTAATTATTTTATGACCGAGGCTGAACTTGCCTCGGTCATACAATAATTACTGGTTATGTGACCGTGAATATTATAAATAAAATTTATTTATTTTTCATGAGATTCTTTATGATGAGAAAAAAATTCACACATAGAACAATAGAAAATCCACTAAATTGAATATACATTTCAACTTACTAATATAATAGAAGACAAATGGAAGATATATTTAATTGAAATGACTTTTGTTTATATATATATATATATATATATATATATATATATATATATATATATATATATATATATATATATATATATATAATATCGCGTCTGAGAATATCTACAATTTGAAATTTGCTCTAAAAAGATAATTATTTTATAATACTAAAAATTATTAATTTGAAGTAAAAAACAATATCTACTATAATAAATACAGCCTAATAATACAAAAAAACTGGTGAAAAGTTTGCAGTAGTAGTGATTTTATTGTAAATATTCACAAAAAAAGCTTCGTTTATATTTGAATGAAATTTTTCAGTACATTGAACGGCATGTATACAGTTTTTTGGAAAGAGATATTGTCAGCGTATCGTTGTTGAATGCTCGCACAAAAAATGATTAAATTCCGTCGTCAAAGTTACATGTACCGTGTGATAGTTTGACGATATGAAAAATTCATAATTGTGGAATGTGTGTGTTCGAGTTTTTTCGGCTTATGGGGGTGATTGTTCGGGGGTGAGTGGTCGAACCCTTGTTAAAGACAAAAAGTTGCCGCCAGACCGGAACACGATAGACTTGTTTGTTAAACCTCGCTCTCTACATATTTGGAATTTGTATGTGGATTTGTAATATTTTGGTATTGTGCATATCGAGTTGCTCACATACAATGCATATTATAAAGTGGCTGCTCTTTTATGCAAACTAGATAATATTATAAGATTTAAAAAAAAACTTATTATTAAGGTTTTATCACAACTACTTAAATGTTTTAGTAGAATCATACAGCAATGATTTTTTCGACATTTTGGTGGATTTCGATATTAACAATATATGTATATATTCCACAAATTAGAATTAATTAAAAATAGTCTGAGCGTCTAACTGTTACCATACATATATAATATTAGAATCATACAAATTTTATGTTGTAAAAATAATCTATTTATACAGGATGAACTTTAAGTAATGATAATATTTTTTCTATTTATTTATATACACCCCAGGGGACTTTTTTACGAATCGCAATTTTCTAGATACAAAAATGTGTTAATTTATTGTTTCTCAGTAATCTTAACTATTATTATTGCCACAGTATTTAATTTACAATCCAGGAAATTAGAAATAACCATCATCAATATGATCAGAATTCTATTAGTATTATTATTCCCAGTCTCGATCTATATATATATATATATATATATATATATATATATATATATATATATATATATATAGCATAACAATATATATATACTCTTGCTATATATATATATATATATATTTATATATATATATATATATATATATAACTCTTTCTATATATATATATATATATATATATATATTTATATATATATATATATATATATTATATATATATCCTATATATATATATATATATATATATTTATCAATTCTCAATGGTCATAATTTATTTATTTTTTTCTAAGTACTATAAAATATTTATTCGTAATTATGGTGGTTTAATACCATAAGCGCAGTTAACACATTGATCGACTAATTATAGTTTAACTATTTTTATCAAAATACATAAGGGTGCGTCTTATAATCCCACAGTGGACTACCTCTTGTATGGTTATCATAAGTGTAGATATAATATATACATAATATGGGGTGAGGTGGTGAATGGGGGTGGTTGGGGGCGGTGGATTCAATTTAATAACAGGCCCATGTCATTTCCGCTGGCCAGGTTTGATATTGTTTGCGATGTTCACTTTTTACTCGCCTCCTATTTATGTTGTGTGTGAAAACCAGTTGTAGTAGCCATCTATTGGAGTTCTGGCCGCTGAAAAAAGTATATAATATATTTGAGTAAGTGAGGAAATTAATTTGATATTGCCATCGCTTCCGTGTAAACAGACGACCACCACATTTTGTATACAATATAGACACTGATACACATCCTCCATGATACAAGACAATTTGGCACCCATGAATCATGTCGAAATGAATTCAGGCCGAAATTAGTACATTGTCTACTAGTTTGCTCGTAACAGAATCAACGATACGCATTCAATATACAATACATAATACTTAGTAGGAATAACACGAGTATATTTTCAATTCACTTTTTTAGTAATATAAATATTTTTAATAAGTATACATAGCATTTTCTAAACCTATTACTCATATCTTTTAAATAATCATGAATGAAAATTGAAAAGTGTGGGAACCTTTCAGTTTGTCTGAGGTATTTTAACTATGCTCAGCATTATCTTCAGAGAATATTATATTTATATTGAATCACTGTAAAAATTTTCACCACAGTTAAGTTCATGAAAATAATTATGAACATAGTTTTTGTTTGTACATTGCGTTTTTAGGCGAGACTATTTACCAAAAGGCGTGATTGATCACATAAAAAAATTTAATACTACCAATCACAGATACTTTCGGTTAAGTCTAAGTTGATTTGGCTTTGAGCATGTCGATTGTTGGAAAACTTCTCTGGATATTTTAGATACAAAAAGTAAATTGTTTTATAGAGAAAATTAACTAAAGAGACCAGACAAAACAGGGGAAAATCAGTTTTTCATTGAAAATTAAAAATAAATGTGTTTGGTTATTTATTAAAGGTAATAAATAATTCAATGTTTTATGGATTTAATGAAACATAATATATTTTTTTCTTCTAATAATAATTTCCTCTAATAATAATATATGTTATTATGAAATCTTTTGAGGAACTTTTTGAAAATATTATTATCCTATTTAATATAACTTTTTATTAAATTAATTAGTTATGTTTTTATTTGAAATTATTTTCTTGCTATCTTACTATAAAACTATACGTGGCTCTTATACGACAAATGAAATAGTAATTCCGCTTAGTAGGTATTTTTATCAACTACATCACCATAAATTCACATATCTAACGATACTTATTTATTTAGCATAACAAACAAACAATAAAAGTAAATCAAGTATGACGCGATAAGATTGTGAAATTACATACAAAAGTGTCCTTAGGCGTGGAATAAAAACGCGATACTGTAAGAAACACATCGTCATCGAATGGTGCGTGATTAATTTGTTCACAGATATGACCATAATAAAAATGGTGAAATGGCAATATAATTTTATCGTGCACCAGAACAGATAATGATAATGAGTCGAATTGCCCCCATTAATTGTGCAATAAATTAGGGTTGGAACGATGGGGAAAAAACAACAGCCATGAGAAGATACGCTCTTACAACCACCCATTAGCCTCTTTTGTTTGCTAATATTTATCGACTCAAATATAAGTTTCTCTAATATGTATGTAATGTTGAATATTAAATAATCCAAAACAGTCGATTAACCTAAATGTGATTGGAATATTATGTTATAATTTTCATAGAACGATTTTAAAACAGACGCGCTCCTCTAAATAAAAATCTGTGGAAATTGCATATAATATATGAATATTATAACAATTTTATAGATTTAATGTGGCATAGAAACACCGATTGTCAAATTTTCTGTTGGTATCACTTTATACAATTATTTTCAAAAATGTATTATTTTTATTTATATACACCTCGAGGGGCTTCTTGAAAAAGCTTTTATAAATTTTATTTTTTAGACACAATAAAGTTTTAATTTATTGTCCGTCGGTCATCTTAAATATTACTAGTTACACAGGTCAACGGCTTAATAATCGCCTTAATATTTACCTTACAATCCAGGAAATCGTAGTAATCTAGATCAAGACGATCGTTTGGGATTTTATTAACATTATTCCCGATCTCCCAGTCGAGTCGTTATAACCGTCAATCAAATCATTTTTTTTACTTACATTATATAAAATTCATTCAAATATGCAATCATCGATTTAAGCTATTTTTGAAGGATCACGTGTAAACTACTAAATGTATAGGTATTATGCAGAATTGCTCTTTAGATTAATGTATTGTTATTTACAATGGTGATTGATTGCAAATTAGTTTCATGGGTGACTGCATCTTATCGATCTTACCAGTTGATTATATAATTAAAATTATATATACCTTAATGAAATTCTCTTGCTCGTATTTGCGACGATAAAACAATTCATCATTCTAGTTTTTCATCTTCTTTATAGATATTTTCATTAAGACGGTTCATATTGTTCAGGAACACAATGTTTCAGTCTGTGGGGATGGAAATTCAGACACTAGGCAGTTTATGAATATTCAATGAATATACTTTATTAATATCTGGCCATAGTAGAGCCGGGCTTGTGGTCAATCACGTTAGTATAGCTGGCTTAATTGAAAATGCATAACACTACTAAACAATATTATTTTCGTATTCGTAATGCGATCGAATTGATAAATAAATATGGTGGAAATGTACAATAATAAAATATAGTGGGAAATTTTACGTAAATAAATATTACAAATGCATCTGTGTAATAAGATTCAGCTGAAAGAAGGTTATATATTGCGTGCAAACATCCTCAAGGTATTTACTTTACTTTACGTCCTCACTAAGTATTATATATTAGGTATTATTTATTGTTCAAATAATTGTTCTCTCTGAAATTAAATATACAATTTAATAATATGAAAACCTCCCCCTGTATAGTACACAAGATCTTTACATAAACCCAATCAACTTAATTCATTTAAAATAAAAACATTAACCTATTCGACTAAAGATATGTATTCTGAAAGAAAATGTATACATAGATATATTACTTTAGATAGATAGATTATCACTTATCAGATAGACATTCTACAAGACTCACATACACTTGTTTATTTTTATAAAGATTTTGTTAAAATTAGCTTCAAGTAATTGGTTAAATATAATATTGTGTCATTCATAATTTCAACTGTTTAATTATAATATAATTTTACGTTTGTTACATTGAAATGCTTATTTTTTAACGAATTTATAATAAAAAATGTGTTCGTATTCCATAAATATATTAAAAACCATCATGTTGGAATTCCATAATTATTAGCAAACTTACAATTATTTAAACTTTTCAACCAATTCAATTGAAGTGATAAACCATAAAATAAATTAAGTTTTACATATGAAAGGAATTATTAATATAAATGTCGATGAGTCAAGGAATATGTTTGAGATTAGAGTGTCGCAATGGACCGTGCCAACCCATAACAGGAGTAAATCGTCATGCTGTTGCATAAAAGTAATAATTTTCGGTATAAATTTAAGCCAAATGAAATGCCTTCTTAAATAACGGGACAGGGCTCTACGCAATAGCGAGATAATAATAAATTCGCAGCAGGGACATTTAAATAAAGAGACTTCTTCTTTGACTTTGGCTTTCAAAAGATAGCTTGATCGAAGCTGTCATTGGGAGATTTTTCAAGAATGTAATCTTCCGTCTGTGAAGGGGTGGGTCATCGCAAAAAGACCACCACCATTGATGTACCCACTAAGCTTATATCCGTAGCGATCACAACACATCAAACGAAAGGACAAAATCTGATATTAGACAACCACTCCGGCCTTCAAATGAAAGGTGCGAGCAATATCAAAAAGGACAGCTCAAACTTTCAAAGGACCCTGGCTATTTTAAAAGGAAACGACAATGCCTTTCATCGGATATTATCAACTCTCTTTGGGACTGACATATGCCGACTTTTTTCATACAGAATGATCTTATTTAATATTTTTGATTTGGCTTTAATTTTTGTTTAAAATTTCTTTTTTAAATATAATATAAAATCATTGCTATCATACAATACATAATAAGAATGAAATTAAGCCTATACATTTTATGAAAAAAATATCTTTATAATATATGGAAAAAAAACCCATTTGTGACCGGTTATATGTGGCCGATTTATCAATGAATGTTTTGTCATGTGTTAAACTGCTCAGGGGCTAGCATAAATCTACAAATACTGTGGTCATGGGTTCAAATCCCGCTCAAGTAAAATATAAATAAATTGATTTAATCGGTTATTACGACTGGAAGATCGGGAACAATAATAATAAATCTTGATCCAGGTTTACTCTGATTTCCTGTATTGTAAGGTAAATACTGAAGCAATTATTAAGTCAGTGACCTGTGTAACTAGTAATATTTAAGATCACCCACAGAAAATTAACCCTTTCAGGAAAAACCCCTTGGGGCGTTAAATAAAAATAAATAATTTTACACGTTGTGTGGGCCTCTGTTTGGAGTGGAATTTAATTAATGCACTATTATGTTACCAATAAATATTAACACATGGAATTCAATAATATAAAGTTTATTTAACACCAGATTAATAGCTCAGGGGATGAGTCACCAGGCAAAAAATACCGTTGTTATGGGTTCGAATAATAAAAAAAAGTGTCGACAGATCGGGAATATTGTTAAAAGTAATCGACAACGTTAAGATCACCGACAGACAATGAATTAACATGTTGTAAATAAAAAAAAAACAAATTTAAAAAAAAAGCCAATCATTATAGAATACATTACGAAAATGTTTTGTACTTTTTTTCATTTATTACATGTTTTGATGTATTGTGGTACACATACTTAAAGGTAATTTATTGATGTTGTATATATGTATATAGCTAAAACATTAATTGAATGTACACGCAAACAGCTGTAACATCACACTCACTTACACTCACATACACACACGTATGCACTCGGCGGCACGACAAGCAATCGCCCTGTTCCATTCGACACTTCAAACAGTACACACGTCTCTTGTGTCCATTCCCTCAACAACTTTTATTTAATATAACATTAAATCTCGTTATATCTTTTATTTAATATAACATAACACCATACCACGTTATATCTGGTGACCCCGACATTGGATTTCGCAATCTTCATCTGATCTGGACACGAATCACCGACGAGGAACAGCAGGAAGTAAGGGTATATGGTTCTCTTCAATTCATCATCAAATAACAAGTAAGACCATTCCTCATCTTTCACATCAAAATCAAAAAAATAATTGTCAAAAAAGAAAAAAATTGTGTCGACACATTCCGCAAGTGAAGAATATTAATAATTACTTCTGAAAATATTACAACCGTCATCGAATATTATCATATAATAATTCCGAGAATATTACCACCAACAGTGCAATCGCTGAGTCAACACCTATTAAATAAACATTACTGCATTAATCATATTACGGCCACAGGCATATCAGCATACAACATTATAATCATAATTAATACATCAAATATAATAAATTAATACAACAAAAATGAATCATAACATTGAATGGGACATTAACATACTCAACACGAGTCCGTGCAACTTCATCGCAGAAATCACACCAAACAACAGCGATACAGCCATGGCACGGATGAGACAAGATGTGGAGGACCTAAAACAACTGGTCCGGCGGTTGTCCATATCGGGGGTCGATAGAACACGAAGACCTTATGAGCCAAATTTCAGAGATCGCAGCCGACAACGCGGAAACCGTAGCCGACAACGTAGCCGGCAACGCAGCAACTCGCGGCCGACACATGACAACTGTTGGTATCATTTCAAATTCGGCGCCAAGGCAAACAAGTGCCAACAGCCGTGTAAATTCAATGCGGGAAACTAGACGCTGCAGCGACCGCAGAGGTGGACAGCGCTGCAGCCCTTCCAATATCATACCGCCTCACAATGCACGACATTCGCACCAGGAAGGCCTACCTTGTCGACTCCGGAGCAGACATTTCAGTACTGAAAGTAACAGACAGCAAACAACCTGCTACAACAATTACAGCAAGAGCAGCTAACGGAACGCCCATCAAGACTTACGGAACCAAGAGGATAACACTGCACCTCGCTCCCAACGCAATCTATACATGGACGTTCATCATTGCTGATGTCGAGCGCAACATCATCGGGGCCGACCTTCTGAAACATCACCAACTGTTAATAGACCTCAGTGGAAAATGTCTCTTCGACAAACAATTTGGAGTGAAAATACAAGGACAGGTAGACCAAGAACAAATCGAATCCATCAAATTATTGACACCAACGAAGGAATACTTATCGGTCATCAAAAAATTTCCGGAATTGTTTGACGCCGATAGGATATAAAAACCTTCAAAACATTCGGTCCGACATCACATCACCACAACAGGTACACCGGTATACGAGAAAGCGAGATCTCTCAATAAAGTGAAGTATGACAAAGCGAAGCAGGAGATCATCAAATTACAACAATTAGGGATTATACGACCATCATCCTCACCCTGGGCATCCCCTATTCACATCGTGGAGAAGAAAGACGGGGGAATACGCATCTGTGGCGACTACAGGCGACTTAACGCTCAAACCGCTCCAGATAGATACCCCATACCACGCCCTTCCGAGGCTCAAAATCATCTCGAAGGAAAAAACATTTTCTCAAAAATCGATCTCCAACGGGCTTATCATCAAATACCAATAGCCGAAGAAGATATTCCGAAGACAGCCATCTCAACACCTTTCGGATCTTTCGAATATGTGAAAACGCCATTCGGACTTCGAAACGCAGGACAATCTTTCCAACGCTTCATAAACACCATACTTGGAGATATGGAAGACGTATTTGTCTACTTAGACGACATCTTAATCGCATCAAAGAACGAAGAACAACACCTTAAGGGCATCACAGAACTTTTCTCGAGATTGGACAAATTCGGTTTATCAGTCGCACTCGAAAAATGTCAATTTGGCCTTACTGAAATAGAATTCTTAGGATTTAAAATAACAACAGCAGGTATACAACCAATTTCTGAGAAGATCCGCATCATAGAGGATTTTCCAAAACCACAGACAGTCCTAGAATTAAGAAGATTTTTAGGGATACTTAATTTTTACAGAAAACTTATTCCTAAAGCAGCTCAATTTCAAAAACCACTGAACAAATACCTTACTTCGTCGAAGAAAAAGGACAAAACACCAATAGTGTGGGACGATGAAGCCAACGCAGCTTTTCAATTATGCAAAGAAGCGATAGCGAAGGCAACCACACTAGCACACCCATCAGCCGAAGCTACCATGGTCCTGCTTACTGACGCTTCAGGATCCTGTGCGGGAGGAGCACTTCACCAACAAATCGGAAACGTGCTCCAACCAATCGGATTCTACTCCAAAGCTCTATCAGTAACGCAACAGAACTACTCGACCTACGACCGAGAGCTTTTAGCAATATTCTTGTCCATACGCTACTTCAGGGACAGCGTAGAAGGGAGAGAATTGATTGTTAAAACTGACCACAAACCTCTGACTTTCGCACTCAATAAACCACAATCTCCTGCAGATAATCCACGCCGAATCAGACAATTAGACTACATATCGCAATTCACCAACCGAATAGTCTACATTGAAGGCGAAGAGAACACCGTTGCAGACGCACTCAGTCGGATCTCTACAATCAATCTCCCAACTAACTTCGACTTGAAGGACATCGCAAAAACTCAAACAAATGACCCAGAGCTGGAAAATCTCAAACAGCACCCAGCACTACAATTCAAGAAAATAACATCAGCAAACGCTCCAGCATTATGGTACGAAACTTCAACGCAGAAGGCGCGACTTTTCGTACCAGCATCCTGGCGCAGACAAGCTTTTCACCAAGTTCACGACATAGCTCACACTGGCAGCAGATCTACAATTAAAGCCATCAAGGAACGATTTTTCTGGAAAGGTATCAACCAAGACGTAACGAAGTGGGTTAAAAACTGCATCACCTGTCAACGTTCAAAAATCCACCGCCCCACTCGCAGTCCTTATGGAAGTTTCATCGAAACCGATCGTTTCGAACACCTCCATATTGACATAGTTGGACCATTACCTATCTGCCAAGACATGTCCTATCTAATAACAATGATTGACAGAGCAACATCCTGGTTCGAAGCCATCCCAGCACAAAACATCACAGCTGACACGGTAATCAAAACACTGCTGAATCACTGGATCGCTAGGTACGGTTCACCTATCACCATCACTAGCGATCAAGGAAGACAATTTGAATCAGAGGTATTCAACAAGTACTGTCAACTTCTTGGCATTGATCACAACCGAACTGTTGCTTATAACCCAAAAGCTAACGGTAAGGTTGAAAGACTGCATAGAACCATCAAAACTAGTCTAATGGCCCAACTCAAAGGCAGTACCAACTGGATAGATGCACTACCAATCGCACTCCTGGGCATCCGGAACGCGGTTAAGGACGGCGATGAATATTCCGCCGCACAAAGAGCATTCGGCATCTCACTTCGATTACCAGGTGATGTAATTTCACCTCAAACATCCAAAAAAACATCAAAACTTTAAGACCAAAGTTGTCCAGAAATAACACCAGGGAAAAACTCTACAAGCCGGATGAGTTAGACAACTGTGAGCACGTCTTTCTCAGAAGAGCAGTTAAGAAACCACTGGTCCAGCCTTATACAGGACCTCACAAAGTCATTGAAAGAAAAAATAACAACCTCAAAATTGAAGTAAGTGGGACACAAATAATTGTGAACACAGACAGACTAAAACCAGCATTCTTCTTAACTGACGAGTCAGCAGACAGCCCAACTAGGTCAGGCAAAGGCAGCAACAATCTTAAACACTCATCAGCACCTGACTCATCCGACGACTACGTAACTAGATCTGGGAGAGTCAGCAAAAAAGTGCGATTCGCTGACGCAGAATGATGAAGCTCATACATATTATTGTATAGAATCAACTGGACACTTGAGACATCACACATATCATTGTATAGAGTCGTAAAAGTTTCACGGGTTCTTCAAACCCTTGCTCCACTTTTGGGGGACGCATGTAGCATCACACTCACATGCACTCACATACACACACGTATGCACTCGGCGGCACGCACCAACAGTCGCCCTGTTCCATTCGACGCTTCACACAGTACACACGTCTCTCGTGTCCATTCCCTCAACATCTTTTATTTAATATAACAGCCCATTATATCACGTTATAATGTTAAAACTAATCTTAGCTGTAACAAAATCCCATATCTCTTATTTATTATTAATATATTATTTTAATATTATGATGTAACATTTGTAAATTTTGTGTCAATTATTGGGGGTGTTCACCTTAGGTTGGACTTTTATAGGGTATCAAATTTTTAATAATGTAATTAAGTAACCTTAATTTTGGTGTGGTTATAATTTTTATATAAGTTTATTTAGGGATGTTTTAAGATATATTATTTTTAATTCATACTCTGACTAATCAGTTGTTTCCACTAATAATAATAAGCTACTTCATTCTATATTTATCCAGATAAAAAGTCAATAATATAAATAGTTTAGATCTTATGCTTGGTTCATACTTGTCTCGCAAGGTTATCGTTTAATACATTTTTGATGTGTTGTGAGATTTTTTTTGACTAATTATGGGACACCAATTGACTTGTCATATTTAAGCTGTTGTATTTGAGCATTTATAAAAGAATACAATATTTTTATTTTAGGATCGTTGTTTGTGAAGGGAGAGTGAAAATGGATGCCATTTATCAAGACATGCTTTTTCAGTACTTTGTCACATCTTATGTCCCACAAAATACACCCTTCAAGGTTTAACTAATCAACACCCTTATTGCTTAGACGGCCGTTTTATGAAAAAAATGAGAACAATAATGTCTTAATTTTTTAAATATTATATTTGTTCAAAGCTAAGAGATCACGTAGTCAAGAAAGTTATATAATTTCGGTAAAATTTTATATGAGGGTCTATTAAGTAACACATGTTTGGCACATTACTTTAGGCATTAAGGACTACGACAGACATTCATTTCTCAAAACTATTAGATGAGTTTTAGAAATACAATTCATAGAAATATGATTATTATGATGATATTATTATTTATTTCGGTTATTTTTAATAAAAGGTTTAAGGTACGTAAGAATATACATAGAATAAAATGTATGTTATCGCAGTCTATTCTATTAATGTTCTGATTTTTTTATTTTCTGATGTGTCGGGTTCTAAATTATTAAAAAATATATTATTTTTATATTAGCGTTGATAAAAAGTTAGTTCATAATAAGAATGCATAATTCAAATCCTTAACTTAGGTATTTAATAAAATCAATTTTGTAGCATTCTGATCTATCAAGGTTCTATTTTTTACTTTTCTGACAAGTCGGTTTCTCCATAATAATTATATATATATATATATATATATATATATATATATATATATATATATATATATATATATATACTATACTGCTATATATATATATATATATATATATATATGTACATATATTATATATCATCATCATCATAAACACTCCAGTTCAGTGATGAACCAAGGCTTCCCGCACCAGCATCTTCCACTTAATGCTCCTCCAGTTATTAATTCCTAAACTCCTAACTACCTTATGAAATTCGTCCGCCCACCTTAGCCTAGGTCTACCCTGCTACCCTGCCTTCTCTTACCCACAGGCTTGCTGGATAGTATTTCCGATACTATCCTCCTGCTCTTTCCACGTGTCCGGCCCAACCTAATGTTAAAGCCCTAATGAACTGCACTACGTTCACGCTCTTATATAATGAGTAAATCTCATCGTTCCGTCTGATTCTAAATAGTCCCGGTGCCTCCTGAACAGGACCCAAGATCCTCCTAAGAATCTTCCACTCGAACCTAAGTAGCCTATCCTCTTCAGTTTTGGTAATAACCCATGTTTCTGCACCGTAGGTTAGTACTGGCCTAATTAGCATCTTATATAATTCTACCTTGGTACTTCTACTTAGATATCTTGATCTGAGCAAGCGTACTAAGCCGAAATACGCCCTATTAGCACTTTGCAGGCGAGAGTTTATGTCCTGGTTATTTCCAGCCTCCTTAGTAACCACTGCTCCCAAATATACAAAAGAGTCAACCTGCTGAAAGTGGTCATTGTCTACCTTCAGGCTACGATGTGCTACCAATTCCGAGTTGGATGTCACATGCATATACTGACTTTTTTCAACGTTTATAACTAATCCTACTGTTTTGGCGGCATCCTTTATTGCTCTAACCTTATCAATTAACACGTTCTTAGTTCTAGCGATAATATTTACGTCGTCTGCGAAAGCGAGTACCTGAAAAGACTTATAGAAGATATTAGACTTATTGCTACAACCTGCAAGACGCATAACCTTTTCTAAAACTAATGAAAATAACAGGGGGGGATATCACGTCCCCCTGTTTAACGCCTGCTCTGGTGATGAAAGACTCCGACAGTACACCATTTATCCGTACGTAGTTTTGGTGTCTGTCAGCGTCATTTTTGAGAGACTTATGAGTTTTTCCGGAAACCCAAACTCTCTCATCGTGCTGTAAATAATATCCCTATCGATTGTGTCGAATGCCTGCCTAAAATCTACGAACAAGTGATGAGTCTCCACGTCGGCCTCATTACACTTCTCTAATATTTGCCTAATTGTAAATATTTGGTTCATTGTTGAACGCCCGGGTCTAAATCCGGCTTGGTAGTCTCCCAAGCATTCCTCCGCGTATTCTGCTAGCCTATTTTTTAAAACCTTGGCGAATATCTTGTACATAACTGATAGTAGGGATATCCCTCTATAGTTACTGCACACGCTAACGTCACCTTTTTTTGTGGAGTGGGCAAATTATCGAACTTGCCCAATCCTTCGGTAGCGTTTCGCCTTCCCATAAAGATACTATTAAACTATGTAATAGCGCCCATAGAGCATCCCCGCCGTATGCTATGAGTTCGCTGGAGATCTCGTCTATTCCGGGGGCTTTCCCTCTCTTCAGTCCTCTGATGGCGTGGCACACCTCTTCGTAGGTGGGTGGTGGTATTTGTGGTTGCGCGGCGTGTTGGTACAGACTAACGTTCTTATTGGCTACCTTATCGCTATTCTTATCATTTAATAGGTCGCTAAAGTACTTCGACCATCTATTTAAAACGCTTTCCTGATCGCAGAGAAGTTCGCCTTTGCTATTCCTATTAAAGTTTAGTCTAGGTTTGAACGTTTTCCTACTATTGTTAACGTTCCTGTAAAATTCCTTAGCATTATTCCTATCTCTAAACATTTCAGCATCTATAATTTGCTATATATATATATATATATATATATATATATATATATATATATATATATATATATATATATATATATATATATATATATATATATATATACTCCTATATATATATATATATATATATATATATATATATATATATATCGTTTACAAATTTAATCATAAATAACAATTCAATCGATTACAGAAAAATTATAATTAAAATAACAATGGGAACGTTTGTGCATTTAATTTGTTATATGTATTCAAAGTATTTACGATGGAAAAATTAAGGCCTGCTATAAAATAATATTCAATTGGATGTAAAAAACAATGAAAGATTCAGTTTTATTTCAGTATATATATATATATATATATATATATATATATATATATATATATATATATATATATATATATATATATATATATATATATATTTATTATACAATTTCTTTATTCAATATAATTTGCGTACAATGTTTTGATACATTATGATTTGTTGTTACAATGTTAAGTTTATAGACTTTGTCTTTTACTTATTTTAATACGGAGTATAATTAATTGATATTTAAAATAACTAATAAGTCATAACATAATTTATGGGAAAAAATACAAAAACCCACTTGTAGAACTACTAAAATATACATAAAAAAATAAATAATAAATAAACTTAGAATTACAAAAAAACATATACTTAATACTATATGAATAAAACAAAAATATTGTGAAACACGAATATAGTAAAATCAATAATGACAGACAAAATCAGATGTGTTTGTGAAAAAAGATATGTTAAAGAATTTTTAAGGAATGTCTCTCAACATTTCAGTGGTAATTTAAAATTTCACTTATTTGAAACATATTTGATTTTGTTAACATTTTGTATTAAAGAGTTAGTGGAGAAGTTAACCATTTTGTTATAGTGTTTATTGCTTAAGTCAGTGATAAACTCCTCTACTGTTTTCATTTTGATACTCTCATGAATTTCTCTAAGGTACGTTTCAGGACCCAAGTTTAATATCATTTTAAGGCACTTGTTTTGGATTATTTGGAGCTTTTGTATATGAGTTTGAGCACATCCATATGAGATAAGGGGCCTAATGGTAGACTTATATATGAGAATCTTATTTTTAATGGATAATTTACTATTTCTATTGATTAAAGGATAAAGGGTATTGATGGCTATGTCAGTTTTGTTAGTAATGTATTTAATATGTTTGGCCCAGTTGAGTTTCGAGTCCAGGATGGTACCTAAATACTTAACTTCAGATTGCCAAGGGATGGATATATTATTAATTGTTAGTTCAGGAATATGATTTCGTCTCTTGTTAGTAAAAAGGATAGCTTCAGTTTTACTCTCGTTAAGTTTGAGCTTCCATCTAGAGTAAAACTTGAACAGTGGAGATAGGGACGTTTGGAGTCTTCGTTGGATTGTGTCTAGTCTATAAGAGGTTGTGTATAAGGCTGTGTCATCGGCATATAAGGCCAAATGACAATTTGGAGGAACAGGGATATCATGGATGAATATATTGAATAAGAAAGGACCAAGGATGCTGCCTTGCGGAACGCCAGCAGGTATCGGATAAAGTGACGAGTGGGTATTATTGATACTAACTGTGAAATTACGATCAGTTAAATATGATTTAATTACGCGCACTATATACACAGGAGTGTTAATTTTTAACAGCTTGTGTATTAAACCGTCATGCCATACAACATCGAATGCCTTTTCGAAATCAAGAAAAATCATTCCGGTACTCTTTTTTAGGTTAAAATTTCCTCGAATATGTTGTGATATCCTTGTTAACTGTGATGTCGTACAGTGACCCGATTTAAATCCAAACTGTTCAAGGGGAATTGCGTTTGTAATTTGCTTGTAAAAGCGTGTTAATAAGAGTTTTTCTAAAATTTTGCTAAGTGCTGGGAGTAAGGATATCGGTCGGTAGCTACCTGGGAGTGATTTATCTTTACCCGGTTTAATGATTGGAATAATTTTCGCGGATTTCCAGGCAGTAGGGAAGTGTCCAAAGGTAATGCATGCATTAAAAATGTTAGATAAAGAAACAAGTGCCTTTTGTGGTAAGTGTTTGATGAGTGTATTATTAATTGTGTCAATACCGGGGGATTTTTTGTGTTTCAAATTGTCTATGATATCCGAGACTTCAGATGGGATATATTATATATATATATATATATATATATATATATATATATATAACTGCTATATACTCTATATATAATAAGCCTAAAGCTTTATATGATATGTGATATGACAACCATACTTGAGAAAATAAAATTATACATTCGAGGACGAGAATTAATTAGCAGAAGGAACACAGAAAATAAAAACACGAGTAAATAATAAAGTATCCTGGGAGATGAAAATATTGACGCAACTGAAAGCTGTACGTTACGTAAACACAGTCGTACAAAATAAACCTAAATCGGAGCTTTTTGTTTTATGAAATATTTCACTTCCGGAAAATGACTGAAAATTAGATAATTAACCATTTATTTATTTATTTATTTATGTACTGGAATTCATCACGTATTGCAAAACAGGCTCAATAATTTGGTTCAGTCAACTCATTAGTCTAGCGGACTGGAATTTGTCTATTTGCAATATGGACGTGCAGAATATTAAATTAATTCAATCGAATCTAGTGAAACCGCACAAAGAGATTTTGTGCCTCCTGTATTTCAACTAATTTAATATGAAAAATAAATTATTGATTACTGGTAATATGAACAGAATACAAAATAAATTAAAACGCTTTTTAGTAACTCGAATTATTATCGAATCTGATTATTACATAATCTGGGTGCTAATAAGTTAAGCTTTAAATATTTTTCAAATGTTAATTTTTATAATTACAGCAGCTTATTATAATTAGCGAAAATAGATATGGGTGCCACGGATAACCTAAACAGTAATCAAATAATTTTAAATATTAAATAATGCAAACCTATCTGTTCTTAAAATATGGTGAAAGTCTCATGTAAATTCTAAATAAATCATACAATACATCTTCGATACCCGTTTATAATCTGTTCCAGATAATATGACAAATAATAAACTTTTTTATTTGTAAGTAAAGTAAAAATCATAAGAGTATGATGATTTATTTTTGACATTGTTAAACGCTCTTCTATAACAGAAGAAGTAGAACCCAAACGAAGGTCGTATATTAAGCCAAATATTTTCATTCAAATTTAGGTGTGCAGATTATAAAAACCTTTAAATAACATGAGAATATTAATAACATCTGATACGAGAGGAAATATCAAATAATAAAAAGTATGGTAAAAAAAATACAAACAAACAACTAAAAATATAATACTTTTTTATTGTAAATTTGCATTTTTTTCAGAACATTCTTTTTATTGCACGGATTTTTTTTGTTATTTATCATGCAGACATTTTTTATCTTTGTTGTGAAAGCTCAGTTTAGGCGTTAAATAAATAAATAGTAGTTTCTCCTTATAACATAAGATAATTTAATAGAGATTTGTTTGAAAAAAAAAACTACAAAATTTCGACGGCTTAATCCACAATCACACTAAATCACACTGTGCAGGGAAAAAGTGATTTTAAAGATTAATATACGGGAACTAGTATTTCGTATATTGATGTAGTAAAAATTTTAGCATTAAAGTCAATTTTATTTTTAATTGAGTAATTGGAACCTCGGCCGAACAGAATCGGTTGCAATGTATAAAAGTGTAATGTGTGGACGGACCTTAAACCTTATTTTTAGGTCTTAAATAATATGCTTCCCTTCATAAAAATTCCAGTAATTTTAAAAATTCTCAAACGCCCGCTGATTTATTATTAAATTCAGGCGTGTGAGATAAATTAAATCGTGTGCAACGAAGCCAGTGGTGAATATGGCTGAATGTTATTATCAGTGAAAACACGTGAAAAATAGCCTTCAAAACGGAGCCCCGGGACGACCCAAATTAGATTATGGCCCAGATAAATATTAAATGTGTTCCCCGTTTGGTATATATTAGTATCGGGGGATTCGAGAACATTGATTGTTTTATATGCGTGCCTTCACTCCCAGAAGTGTCCCCGATGAATAACAATAGAATTCATTAAAATAAAAGACTGAAATATTCGCGGTTTACATGCTGTCGAATAAATGGTTTTTGATATGTTCAAAGCGAATTTTCACAAACGAGGCCGAGTTCAGCGTTGCGGGAAACTTGGCGAGAATTGGCTACAATTTCCCATTCGAAACAAGCGTTATAATATTCAATTTAAATGGTTTTTTTAAAGTAATCCTGCTAAGGGTTGATTTATAATTGGGCGTCATCGTCACGATTCCAACATCTAGAGCATTTTTTTTATAAAAAATTTGGGTGAAGTTTAAAAGAAGTAAATTTTTTTAACAGAATTTGATATAATTCACATAATTTATCTGTAAACCTTTTAACGCATTGTTGGGCTTATTTAAAAAAATAATAAGGTTATGTTTGACATTTTGTTATTGTGTATTAATATTATGCAAAAAAAAACAATAGGTTCATAATTGGGAACTCAGGAATAATATTAATAAATTTCAGATTATATATAAAAATTGTGATTTATTTATCGACAATAATG
This sequence comes from Agraylea sexmaculata, assembly GCA_022606485.1. Lineage (NCBI taxonomy): Eukaryota > Metazoa > Arthropoda > Insecta > Trichoptera > Hydroptilidae > Agraylea > Agraylea sexmaculata. Next base: position 4,761 of record JAGTTH010005626.1, on the reverse strand, counting down.
ATTTTCTGTAGCCTTAATTTACATTTTGCAAAAAATTGACTATTAATAATCCTAACTAATTGTAACCCAAGTTGTATCTATATGAATTTCAAAAGGAAAACCAAACCTCTATCGCCTCAGTATTTACCTTACAATCCAGGAAATCAGATAAACCTGAATCAATTAGGATTTTGTTAATATTATTCCCAATCTCCCAGTCGAAATAATGGTTTTTATAAAAAAAAAAATCCCGCTCGATTTTTTTAATCGAGCAGGATTTAACCCATACCACAGTATTTGTAGCCGCCCACCTTATCCCCTTATCAAATATAAAAATACCTGTTAAAATAATAGAAACTTCAATTTAAGTAAACTAAAATTCCAAATTAATTCTATGAATCGTGTGTGTATTTTGTTTAGCAGCAATAAGGTTTAATTAGAGTTTACTGAAGAAGCTTTTGTCAATTTTAGATGTTTGTCTTCTATCCTGTTTACACTTATAACTGACCATAGTCCATTTAATCATGATACTGTCAACAAATCAAACATCGGATTGAGTAAGTGGATATAAAGTTGATCAATATTAGATCAAATACCAACTACAGAAAGGACATTAGTATATTTGGCATAATAATATACCAAACTAAATACATTTGTCAGGACAAAGCCTTTCATTTCCGTCATGTGTTATCACCACATTATACTGGATATCAAATTACCATAAACATCACATCTCTATTATCAAAAATCATATTATACACCAGCAAAATAATATTAGAATGTGGGCGGAACTAACCTGAAAATATTACCCACGCAATGGCAAAATAAACCCACTAATTAACCGTGTTTGTACAATCCCTAAGAAATAAGTAAATATTGTATTTATAAGGTACACAAATATCTACTGTGGCTTTGAATTATTTTATTTACAAAGGCTTGTGAAATCAGACTTGTCTATTTTAGAAATCAGTCAAATAACATTCATAATTCAAAGCTATCGGTCAATAGGGATATATAATTTTTTTTAATAGAAATCTACAAAAGCGATAATTTTATGTTAACTTTTTATTATTTCCTTGAATATTTTCAATAAAGACAGATCTTTAATAGACAGATTTGTTGCTTTTTTTAACCGACAAATGGATTTATGGGCTATTTGCAACCAAATCAAATTTATATTTCATTTTGCTATTAAAAAATAATATGATGCGTAGTTTTTAATATTTTAATTGGCAGAAATGTTCGAAAAATAGAGTGAGAAACCCTACATTTTTATAGTATCAAATAGACGGTGCAATAAACTATTCATTACACTTATTCAATAAATTATAAAAAATACTACCCTATTTTCAAAACTAAAAATTAGGGGTTGATTATGGAAGACTTGGATGTTTCTTATAAATTTATGATATATATATATATATATATATATATATACCTTATTCTTATTTTGATGGTAAAATGAGTTATATAGAAATAATATAAAAACACACACATTCTTTTCAGAAAATAACTATTTTATATTTCTTTGTAAGCCTTCACACAACAGACGTACGAGCTAATTAATGTATTCAAATAAGTAATTTATTTTAAAATAATTATACAAATTTAGGCGTTTTAAATTTTTTCCAAAATAGTACAAGGGTTATCAACTATTTTTTTGTGTATCTTGAAGAACCTATTAATAAAAAACCTGAGCAAGATAGTGATCTAAGATATTATGTATGGAAAAATATTTTTTTAAGTCCCAAATTTTTTGGTAATATAAAAATTAAACACATGGGTGATATGAGAAATTTATTTGCAAAAAAGAAACATTGTATTTCAGTTCCATTACACGTGTATTATTATTCTTCGTAATAACATGCAATTTCTACATTTCACCCCATTTAGCACAGCAAAGGAGAAATATTCAACATATTTGCACATTGTTACTTGAAAGCCTTATCTTGTGATATTTTTATTATAATTATGTAACCAATCGATTTTGCGTGGGTTTCGAATCACACCAAAAATACACAGAATACAAAAACAATTCGATATTATTATTCTCCCTATACTACATAGAAAAATATGTTATGAAGGAATTTTCCTTTAGTGTACATATTTAATATATACACAGGCTGTATTTTTATGTATAGACTAGCTCGTGTTTGTTGAGAAAATATTCTTTATTTGTACAAACTAGACACGATATCTTCCATTGTGTGTTTTATTCATTCGTTCTTCGTTTAGAAAATTATTTGTACTATAAAACCTAGCTTGCCTTTAAAAACACATCTATTTAATTATTAATATTTTAATTTTGTAATCATGTTCTTTGAAAAAACAGATGATAAAGATACTAGAACTTTCATTTTTATGTACATATATATATTTTGTCGTTAAACGGGGATGATTTCACAAGGCTATTTATGTGGATGTTTTTTTTTACAGGGGATTGATATTAAAGGGATTTGTTAGAACATTTATAAATTAAATATATAGCAGTAGTTATCAAAATAATTATTAATTAATTATTTGAGCAAATTACAGACAAAACCTCATAAATCCAGTTCAAATCAAATCGAGAAAAAGCAGAAAAACGTATTCGTATCATTTATAACATCATAATGAAGAAAAATTTACGATTTTATTTGAAAATACATTATAACCAATATTAAAAAAAGTAATACTGGATTTGGAAGCTTTTGATTTTGAAAGCTACAAATCTTATTTTCTTCAAACTTATATTTGGAACGTTTCGATATATCCAATTAAAAATAAATTGAAAACTATTAGCCATTGATTTAAATACTGTATTAATTTAAGATAAACATAATATTTTTAAAAAAGATGGCCAATTGGTTCATTAAAAATCAATTATTCTTTTGGTGGACTTAATAACCTTTTGTAAATAAAAACATTTTTTTTAAATTTTATTCAAGTTATTATTGATATATTTAATTAAAAAAATATATTGAAACTGAATGGAAGGCAATAATACAAATTTGTGATTACAACCACAAAAAATATAAAACTGTATTGGGGAGATTTATTATATTTTTTTCAACGTTTATAGCAAGATTACTTATTGAATTCTAAGTTAAATATATTGAAAATGTCGCCAGACATGTCTTAATATTCATATAATATTTTTTTCACCGGAAGATCGCCAGTCGTATTTTTATAAAGGATGCGGTTGACATTTGGTTAACATTTTTATCTTAGAGCCAAGTATTTCATTGAGTCTATTTTCGATTTCCACTCCAGTAGATTTCCACACCGTTGCATTCCTGCAGATCAATACTCTTGGCTTGAATCGTATATTTGATATAATTTGTATTAATCGATGTGGTAGAGAGATTGCCAGTGATACAGGACAAGTATAGTGTGCTGTTAGTGGCGATAATTGGATTATGGTATCTACAAGGAATACCTTCGACCCTTAAGACATGTAAACCTTTACAAAGACGACCCTCTTCAAACCACATTGATAACGACTACTATTGCTTACTAGTACATCTATATTAAATTACACCTCTCTAATAAAGTTATTCAACATTAAAATTTATTTAAAAAATATAGATGTCACTGTATTCAGTATTTGTTGTGTTCTCTGCTAAATGGTATATTCAATTTTTTTCATAGTTGATATAAAATAATTATTTCAATATGTATCATCGATAATTCCATTCAGCTTTCGGAATATTGAATTTCTTACTATAAAATTAATTGGAAAATTAAAAAAAAAAATGAGGAACTGCACGGCCCATTTACTATTGTATACATAATCTTAGACTCTTTAAAGAAATATGTTTTCATCATCAGAAAGTCCATGTCTTTTTCGACGTGTTATATTAGTAGTCGAAAGAACTATTACTAACTAAGAAGATTCTTAAAAAATTACAAACATATTTCTTTAAATTACGGAATTCCACCAAGAACTCAACACGATCATTTTTTTATGTGTTAAAAAAATGATATATATATATATATATATATATATAGTTAGTATATATATATATATATATATATATATATATATATATATATATATATATATATATATATATATATTCTCAGGAATTTAAGTTAGCCTAACTATAAAAACACGTTTTATATTTATATATGATGTTTTTACATCAGCTTTATAATAGAAAACATCCCTTAACGTCTGTATTAGTAATATAAAAGTAGGGTATTATGTGTGATAAAGAATAACAAATGGGGGGTGAAATATTTAATGGAAATAAGAATTCCCGAACAATGGTTTGTTTATTTTTCCCGAAAACGAATCTCTTGTTGTCTTGGATGAAAGACGCGTGCTTTTATTTATTTTGATTTGGGGAAACTAGGTCACAGTAAGGCGACTTTGCGGTATTTGAATATTCTAAATGTGCATATTTGTTGGATGTTTTCAATTCCGATTAATACATATATTTGTTATCGTGTGAATAAGATTTAGTCAGGCAACGTGATTCGTAGCAATCCGTTGATATAAAGCCACCCTTAGTTGTGCCACCCTATCTCATACTACCCTTTATTTGCGGCAAGGATCAACGTGGTCTGGCTATAAAAAGAAAAATGTCTGACACTATTGATCCGGCCCTGTTTCAATAACACCCAAATTAATACAGGGATGGTGGCTTGTCTCTTCGATAACACTGTCAAGAGTTAGCCCTTTATTGATATCGCCCATTTGTATACCTTCATCCATTGACATTGTGTCAAAAACACGCGCCAAAACTGATAAAGTCTCCACCCTGATATACGATCATCGTTTGGAATACGATCCGAGAT